>VWPU01001499.1:0-45341 GCA_013398955.1 Callaeas wilsoni | reverse complement strand
ACCGGGACCGGAGCGGCGGCGGGAGCAGGACCGGGACTGGAGCGGCAGCAGGAGCGGGGCAGGGCTGCGGGACCCCCGCGTGTGGGTCGGGAAACACCGCTCGGACAAGCAGCTACTGGAGAGGGCCCAGCGGAGGCCGGAAAGATGCTGAGGGGACTGGAGCATCTCTCTTACGAGGGAGCCGCGGGAGCTGGGCCTGTTCAGTGTAGAGAAGACTGAGAGGGGATCTCATTAATGCACATAAATATCTCAAGGGTGGGTGCCAAGAGGATGGTGCCAGACTCTTTCCTCTGGTGCCCGGCGACAGGGTGAAGAGCAGTGGCCATAAACTAAAACACAGGACTTCCCACCTCAACAGGAGGAAGAACTTCTGTATGATGAGGATGGCAGAGCACTGGAACATGCTGTCCAGGGAGGTTGTGGAGTCTCCCTCTCTGGAGATATTGAAAGCCCACCTGGACACATTCCTGCTCTATTATTTGTACCTAGTAACTTGCTCCAGTTGACCCTGCCTTGGCAGGGGAGTTGGACTAGAGGATCTCCATGAAGTCATCCTGGGCACCCCATAAGAGAGGCCCCCGTGTACAGGTTTTCATGCAAAAGGAAGGGCCTGGTCAAGGAAGCTGCAGGAACTAAATTCAGTGGAGGTCACAGGACAAAAGTAGGTCTATGAATTCGGGAGACAAGTTGCACCTGCAGCTTTTTTCAAAGTAAGGTGTTTTCCACGTTTTAAAGGTTTAACAACAACAGTGGAAACTCAGGTACTCCCAGATTATGGAGAGCAGAGTGTTTAGCGAACCTGGCAGCCAAATCTGAATCACAGCCAAGGAAGTATAAAGGCAGGAGAGAGACCAGGTCAGCTCAGCCTGCTGAAGTAAAGCTAACTGGGCTGGAGAGGACTTCCCAGGGGCAAGGTGGCAACTCCAGGTTTGGGTAGGAGTGACAGGATGAGAACTGAACTGGAGCACAGGCAGCAGCTCCCTGAGGAAACCTTCCTGCTGAGACAAGCTCCAGAAAGAAGAGGAGTCCCATCTAGAGGTGTAAATACACAAAGAAAGTGAGAGAGAAGGCATCGAGACACGTGTCCTACAGGTAGACAAAGCAGACACACAGCCAGGAGTGGTTTCCACTGCCACAAACGCTGCCAATGCCCCTGAGTGGGGTGGCCTTGATCTCTGTCACGGAAGCTGGAATCTGAGCAATGCAGGTTTGATAACAGCAATACCAAGCATTTAGGTTTGTTATTAGGCTTATACTTTGCTTTACATGTTTTGAATTTGTGGAATCATGCTGGCCTGTGGAAAAAGAAGTCCAAGTCGAACTGGATGTGCTGAATTAGTAAAGGTTAGTCCTCAGCTTCTGGTCTGAGTGTGGTTTACTACGAAAATTAAGCCCTCAAGAAAGGTTACTTTGGGCGGTTTCCAGGGAAGGAAAGCAGCTGAGCTAACAAAAAGTACTCTCAACAGTCAATATAGTGGCACAGGTGTGCGTGCGTCCAGAAGATCCAGATTAATGAACACTTAGGGCCAATCAAGTTAGTCGAAGTTAACTGCTCAAGGTAAAGGAGACCTTGACAAGATTAACTTTTGTGCTCTGATCACTCCTTACGTCCTCACAACCAAGCTGTGAATCCCACCTTCCTGGATCTTTTTGCATACCATATCAGAGATGTTGGCCTTTCCCATCTCTCCACCCAGCTAAACTCTTCCATCAACTTATTTTGCTTCCTCTTCTCTGTTTTCTATAAAGAGGACCCGTGACAATGCCATGCAGCAGACTGCTGGACCCTGCTCAGTAATTTTGCACTAGTGAAAAGCAGAATAAAGTAAGAAACTGCCAAGAGATGATAAAACCCAGAAAGCCAGTGTGGGACAGAGATACCAAAGAGAGGACATAGAGCTGTATTATCAATGATACTACAATGCACTCCAGTGAGTACAGCAACTAAACCCAACATTTAATGTTGTTAGAACAGGATCAACATGCTTCAACGGGTCTGCTGGCCATTTCAGCTGTCTTCTAGTTTTGATCTGGTAAAGTAAAGTATCTTCAAATATGTTCATGTCTTCACTTGTTAAATTGCTTTTACACATAGTCTGGAAAACAAAGATCAGTCCATGAAGACTTGTTCTTCAGTCTTTTTGCCCTTTGCTTCACTTTTCTCTGCCAACTGCTAGTTTTTCCTTTGCTTTAAAAGAATGAGCAGAAGTTTACAAGTTCTTTATAAAATGTTTCTTTGTGTTTAGCTTATTGGAAGAAAGTGACATTTCTGTAGGTTTTTTAGTTTATGATGACCTTTCCAAATTCTAAAGCATCTGTGTCTAAACCGTGATGAAGTTTTGTATTTCTACAATTTTGTGCTTGTTTTGACTTCCTTACTTTTTACCAAAGTCTAATAGTAATTTTTCATCCTTTGGTTCTGTCATACTGGGTAATATGCATATCCCTGTAAGTTTGCCAGTGATTTTCCATGCTGCAGTGGTGTTGCTCTGTAGCTGAACAACATTGAATATAGAACTATATTGAATTAGTTGGGATTTGTGAGCCTGGGCTACACTATATAGATTTTGCATCTATTAGTGTTTTATCGCAGATGCCCAGAACACTCTCTGAAGTGTCCTGAGCTGAAAGCTAAAGGTTTTCACAAGAACCAGGAATTTCTTGTACTCACTTCCTAGACTTTGATCAATTGCTAATGTAACTGGGAACTTGAGGTCTAAAAGTGCTTGATCATCAGTACTAAAGTCACTGCATTTCCACAAGCCAACATTTCTGGAAAGCTTTTAGGGCAGTTCACATTTTTCAAAGGTACACAAAGTCTTGTAGAAGTACAGATCCATATCAATGTACTATTTCTTTCTTCTTGAAACTGCAGTAATCCTTTCTAGCATCACAATTTGGGCACACAGTCTAGATTCATTATTTGCAAAGCCTCTTCTTCAGTTTTCTTTCCAAAATTGTCCAGTCTTTCCAGGTTCCATGGAAAGTCCGATGTAGCTTGAAGTAACATTCAGATTCTCTTGGACTCAGTGGTGAGTCGGGTCCCAAGAGCACATTCTTCGTGAAACCTAGTCTCTAGTGGGACTAGACTCACTAGTGGCTCCTGTAACTGTCTTTATGTTTCTCCCCCTATCCCTCCAATCACAGCTTCCCTGAAAAAGACTTTACCCTCAGCCAAGCTTTCTCACAAACCTTTGATCTTTGGCCCATTGCCCTGCTCTCTATACTCCCCTCCCTGTGTTGCTGGATGTATGTAAACATACATTTTACTATTATTTCTATCAAAGTAATAATCAACCTTTGCAATTCAGATCCCATTTTGTTCCAAGCAACCGTTACCCTATAACTTTACGAGGAAGACTAGCCTCGTTCATCATTAAGGTGGCTATAGCAGGATGATTAATACTGTGCTAATCTCATTCTCCTCCTTCCATTTTCAATCGAGGTGAGAACACATTCTTCTCCTGAGTCAGACCTATATCCTATGCAAGGTCTTCTGCTCTGAATTCTCCTTATGTCCTCACATCCAAGCTCTGACTCACACCTTGCTGAGGTTTTTTCTGTGAAACATATCCAGGATATGAACTTTATGATCCATCACCTCAGCCAAACTATTCCACCTAGACATTGTCATGCTTCCTTGTCTCTGGTTCTCAATAAGGCAGTACTGCACTTTTCATGTCCATTCAGAGCGCTTCTGGAAAGGCATTTTCTTTGTGAGTGATCGTCCTTGCTGTGCCACTTCAAGCTTTGCATCTTCCCAATTTTTCCTGACATGCCTTCCCCCTCTCCTAGCATTTCTGATTCATCACTGACACCAGCTCCTCCTACACCCAGTTGGCCCATAATATCAGCCTCCAGCACCTATTTATTAATGTTGCAAGTACTTCTATGCTTTCTTCTGTGCTCCCCTAAGGCATGAAAGGACTTGCACATCAAAAAGAAATTTGGGAACCATGAAAGTGTATTAGACTACACCAGAAAATTTGCAGCTATGAAAACTGAACTTACTCATGGCAACTTCTCTACAGAGACACAAAATGGGCATAAATATCAGATTGTAAATGAAAATGGGATATCTATGAGTATGTATTGGGTTCAGCCACAGCAATGCCATTCTTTGGCTTAAAAGTGAAAATGAGTTTTTCAGGGATGGTCAGAAAAAAGAGCCAAGAGCTGCACAGCTTCAAGACCTTCAAACCAAATAGTTGCCTGTAGTTTGCACTGGGAAGACCATCCCTGAATTATCGCAGCTTGTTAAATGTATGGAAGAGATTGTGTAACAAGTTAAATATATCACCTGCTTAGTGGTCTGGGTTTGCATATGGTGGGACTTGATGGCTGAGGTTGTCCCTGGAAATAAAAACCAAGCTGATCATTCAGATGGACACAAATCTCACATATTTGATGTTCGACATCCTAGCACAATCTGCTTTAAAAGAAAAACAGGATTTATGCCCCATTTGTGCAATCCTAAAAATAGAATTGCTAAGACATCTTTACGATAATAGAGATGAGAAATTTCTAAGTAAATAAATTATAGCTTCCCGTTGCCAGAAGTTTATTACAGAAATGAGTCAAGATAAAGATTTTCAACATTATAAAAAACAAGTCAGAGTCCTCTTTGAAACGTAATTAAAAAAACCTGTCACCCATTGCCACAGGCGTACTGAGATGGACAACATTTAACAGTGGCAGATCAATCAATGTTTGAAAGGGCCATGTTTTTCTTAAAATTCCATCCCTAGTCTGGTGAGCACTACAGGGGAGCGTGAAAATCAAGTTCATATTTCATAGTGAAGCGTTCTTCCATTCTGGAGAGGGCAGATTAAAATTTGGCTGGAAAAGAGAGAGATTCGCTCCCTTGCAGCTGTGTTTTGGAATATCCGCATGTCCCCTGTTCCTCTGTGCAGATCTTCATGGCTGTCTCAATGAGCCTCCCTGCAGGCATATGGGCCCAACTGCACTGATTACTTTGCAGAACTGGGGGTTAGAAATTGCAAAGCCACATGCTTTATAATTGCAAACTCACTAACTTATCCCAGTCTCGTTCAATGATCTTCTCCTTCCCAGCAGGGCCCATCTGTCACCATTTCACTAACTCCATGTTTTAATGAGATCCAATTTCACTCTTTGCTTTCAAGTGTTTTTATTCTATATCTGCACATTGAAAGAAAAAAAAAAGTTTTCTATTAAAAGAAAGTCAGTCATAAATAAATACATGCAAAACTGAAGGGCCCCTGCATATATTGCCATTTAACATTTTATCATTGTTTTGCATTATCTTCATTCAACGCTAAAAGAGCAATTAAAAGAGGTTTCACTTTAGAAAGAGAAGAAACATGAAGGAAAGGTGGACATTCAAGAATAAACTGCCTTAGAACTACAACAAGCTGATAAGCAAGTCCTTTGGCAAACCTAATCTTTGGGTAAAATGTTCTCATTCAGCTCATGCTACTGAATGAGACTTGGACCACGAACAGTCAGTGAAGAATTCTGCTGTCACAGGAGAGTGTACCACTTGATGTAAAAATAACAGCGTCAGCTCTCACAGTATTACCTCCCTGCATTAGCCCAGCCACAGATCTGGAGGGAGCAAGGGCTCTACACAAATTGCAGCTCTTCCAGGCTTTGCCTATATTACCTTTATGCCTGGGATCTCCTAGGCTGACTCAACCCTGAGGGTGGAGCTGAAGGTATCAAGACAAATTGACCAGATGCAGTAGCTGTCACTTCACAGGACACACCATGAAGTTCATGTACCAATGCTCCTTTGTTCCAAATGAATAAAAAAAGCCAGATCAGGAGCCCCAGCATCAGCTACATTGGGCAAATGCACGACTTTGTTGCATGGATGCAATGCTCGGCCAACAAATGTCTGTCAGACTGTTGTCTGTCCTGCATTTATCTAGCCAGCTGCAGAGTGATGTGCAGCTGGGAAAGCTGCAGTGCTGTGTCCCAAGCATTGTGCTCATCCTTGCTACCCTGTGAAGCCATCAGGATGCCTTTCAGGACTGGTAACAGTAAGACAGGGATTTTTCCAACTGCCTCTGTGCAGGTTAAAAGTCAAGCCAGTGGAAATGCTTTCCATGGAAGATTTACTCACCCAAACACAAGGCTTCCTCTTGATTTGCTAGTCTGCCCATTACACTTTTCAGTAACCCTTCCCCTCACTTATCTAACGCTCTCCCTCTCCCCCATCATTTCCTCCAAGCCATCTAAAGCCACCTAGCCCTCAGGTGGCCACTGTTCTTCCTACCCGCAGTCTCTGAGCTGAGCTTGTGCGTGGGTCTGTAATTACACATATCCAAACATCAGGCTAGCACTGCAGGGCTTCCCTGCAGAAGCTGCAATGGAAATGTATCCAGCAGAGGCCCTACATTGCATCTCCAAAGTGCCTCTAGTTAGGAACATCTAATACCCTCCCCCCTTCCACTGCATGAGGCTTTCTAGCCACAAATCCCAAAGGATCCTTGCCTGTATTCCAGCTGTGCTATGTGAGCCTGAGTGGCCTCCCACTGCTGGTCTGGGATTTCCCAGATGTATGTAGGTGTGGGTGAGTAGTAAGCCTGAGTTTTTGATCATGCTGCATTTATTAAGGTATGAATCAAAGTCATATATACACAACAAACCCAGAATTTGCTTAAAATGCTGTTCAGGCCCTGCTGGCTGAGTAGCAGACAGAAAGTAATTGAGTCCAGTGCATCCTCATGGCAGGAGCTCTTCTTGACAGGTGTGCAGCAACTGTGTGAGGTGTGTGTTTGAAACCACCCTGACTTCCAGATACACAGCCCCCACAGCTGGAACAACTATGCAGGAGAGTTGCAGCTACTTGGATCTACTAGATACACTTAGAAACTCCTGTTCCAGTGAGGTTGAAATTCTGGATACTGAAACAGAGTTTCTCTGGTGAAATCTAGGCATGGGACAACAGGTGAAGACAAAAGTGCTTCTGTGCCTGCTTCTACTGGCTGTGATGACCAGTGTTGCTGCTGTTGATCAAAATGCCCAGAGACAGGAGACTGGGAACTTCTGCTCTCTTGTATCTGTGATAATATACCTTCATTATATACCATCATTATACAGTCTCTTCTTTTCCCTTCCAGAAACACCCACATGTGAGCACACACTCTGAAAACTAAGAACACGGAGCTGTCTCCCCTCAGGAAGAATGAAGCCAACTTCATTCCTTCTCTCAAGCATGAATAAAAATTTGCTGATCTTACCTGAACGTCTTCAGAGCTTTACATTTAGTCCTTTCATGCCTCAGAGAGCCTATCCAGCCTCCCTATAAATGCTGAGATGGAAGTTTATGTTCCATCCAATAGTTAAATAACTGCTGACAGGTTATTGTGTTGTATCATTGCTAGATATTCACATACTCATTCATGGACAGAGGCCGAGTCAAAAGCTGGAATAAAAGATAGCATGAATGCTGTGCTTACTGTTTGTGGTTTTGTTACCTAAAATTTGTATATAATAGGACTTCAGTGCATTGGAGTCCTTAAAATGAAAATCACAAGTCCCAGCAAATACAGTAAAAAGATCAAGACAGTGGAAGATGTTGCCAGGTCCTGCACTTGAGTCACAACAACCCCATGCAACACTACGGTCTTGGGGAAGAGTGCCTGGAAAGCTGCCTGCCAGAGAAGGATCTGGAGGTTCTGGTCAACTGAACATGAGCCAGCATGTGCCCAGGTTGCCAAGAAGGCCAGTGGCACCTGGCCTGTATCAGCAATAGGGTGGCCAGCAGGATCAAGGCAGGGATTTTCCTCCTGTACTCAGCACTGGTGAGGCCACACCTCGAGAGCTGTGTCCAGTTCTGGGCCCCTCACTGCAAGAAAGACACTGAGGTGCTGGAGTGTGTGCAGACAAGGGCAGCAGAGCTGGTGAAGGGTCTGAAGCACAGCTCTGATGAGAAATGGCTGAGGGAGCTGGGGATGTTTAGCCTGGAGAAAAGGAGGTTTGGGCGGACCTTATCACTCTCAACAACTCCCTGAAAAGAGGCTGCAGCCGGGTGGAAGTCAGTCTCATGTCCCAAGTAACAAGCAACAGGACAAGAGAAAATGGCCTCAAGTTCTTGGGGAAGTTTAGATTGGCTATTAGGGAAGGTTTCTTCATGGAAAGGGTGATCAGGCATTGGAAAAGACTTCCCAGGAAAGAGGCTGAGTCACTATCTCTGGAAGTATTTAAGAGACATGTAGATGTGGCACTTTGGGACATGGTTTAATGCTGTACTCGACAGTGTCAGGTTTATGATTGGACTTGATGATCTTAAGGGTCTTTCCCAACCTAAATGATTCTATAACTGTAAGATGTTAGATGAAAATCACTAACCTTGGTACATAAAATAAAAGCAGAGTTTCAACATCTCTGGTGTGGCACTGTGTAAATAACATGGCAGCTTTAAAAGTTATGAGGTGCTGGTGAAATCTTGAAAAAGATCAGATTCAACCAGCACTTTCTGTTGTACATGAAAATCATTTAGACTAGTAAAAGAGATGACCATTAAAGGAATGGCACTGGTTTGGGGAGTATAGGTTGCCTTTTGTATAGGGAGGTAAAGGAGAGCATTGTTTTGAAATGCCAGTGCAAAGGTAGGAAGAGCATTGTGTCCATAGGAAGAAATGTCCATTTTCTCAGAGAGAGTACAGAATAAAAAGAGGAAGTAGGATTTTTCCCCTATCCCTGAAGAGTTTTGTTGCAGGGTGTATGGGCTTTTAAGATTTTGGGGGTTTTTTTGTTTGGTTTAATCAGAACTATTCATTAATGATCAGAAACTTGTGATTCGTTAAAAAAGAAATATCTAAGTGACAATTGAATCAAAATCCAAATGGTCTTTAAAAGGCACAGATTACATGATACTAAACAACCCATTTTAAACTATTTCAGTAAAGAATAGAGAAAACTAAAAAGCAAAGTAAATAAACATGCCAAAAAATGTCAGCAAAACAGCAGCTGGCAGATATAATAGGAAATGTTAAAATACCAGCGGTTGTAGTGATAAGCCCAACTAGTTCACAAAGATGTACATACAAGGCAGGAAAATATTTGGGTTAAAAAAGATGGAATGACTGGGAATAAGGACCTTGTAAGCAGGATAAAGGGGAAATGTGCAATTTCTGAGACTTTCTGGTCTAATAAAACCAGGCACAAAAGTTTCGTATTCTAACATATAGAACAGACAGAACACCATCAAGGAAAGTGAAAGCAGAAATAGAAATAACTGAAACAAAATTATTACATACATAGAACAAGCTTGAAATGTCAAAGAGTGAAATGCCACACTGGGGGAGAAATTCCAGAACCGAGTGTCTGGGCAGCATCGATTCAGAGAAAAGGCAGACCGGTGAGATAAAGGCACAGGGGTATGCCCGGGCAACCAGTGAGCTTTGATCAGAACCTCAGGGGGAGCACGTGTGTTTGGCCTTAACGAGCTGTAGGTGACGGCAGAAAATCAGCTCCCTTGACAAACCTGACCCAGATCTGGGCGAGCCGGTTGCATCACACCCAGTTGTATTCACAGGAAGGAGATCTCTCCCAGAGACAAAAGAGTATTTATAGAAGGCCTTGGAGATCACTGTAACTTGCAGATTTTGTACAATGCTAAAGACTTGTTCTTCTCATGTGTTTGGTAGACGCTGCCTCACGAAACTCGTTCGTAGCGTGCTCTGCAGCTGTGACATTTCTGTGCAGACACAAGGACCTGACTAGATATTGCCAGGCCTGGCTTCTACCTCCTGCTTGCTTCTACTCTGCTTGCTTTTGCATAGAGGAGTAATTCTGGCAGAAATCTTGTGGCTAAACTGACAGGCTCCCCAGCCCATCATTCTCCTATCATCAGGTCTATCAGATTCTCAGTTTATCAGCTGCATTTTTATGAGTTTATGACATACCATACCCGTATTTTCTGCCTCCTTTGTGCTATATTTGACTCAATCTGGGTTGCACCAACATCTCAGTGTGCAAGGATGTTCCAGAAATTCATTCTTCAGTGATTAAAATCTTCTAGCATCTGTTTTAAATTTGCTTGGACTAATTTATAGCCATTCATTTTTGCTCAAATGCTACTGCTAAAGTACCAGCATTCAGGTTTTATGATTTCTTTTTATGAAGAGCTTGAAATTTAGTTTTAGCTGAATTTTTCTCATGGCAGAGATTCAGAGATTGTTCATGGATATCCCATAATAAATAATGCAAATGTCTGCAACATTTAGTGTAGATCTGTGCCTGGAACGGTTCTGTTTATGCTATTTCACTTTTTTTTTTCATGACTATTTACCTAATTACTAACAGGTAGAAGAAATGTTCTGTTTACATTAGACAGAAGGCTTTTAAGTATGGCATATAGCACTAAACTTCATGTACAGCTAATGACAGCACATAAATCTTGGATGTTCCCTGTCATCAGCTACACTTCATATCCCTCACAGACATTATTTAACAATTGAAATGTATTAGGAAACTAATTTGATGCACTTCAAAAATAATTTCAAGGTACACAAATTAGTCTTGGCACGGACCCTGGGAAGCAAAGAAGTGAAGTTTGAGCAAACAACCTGCTTCCACCTTCCACACCTCTCCCAAAGGCATGTGCATTGTGAAAGTTACCTTCTGAATCAGCAGCTCAGCTTCCCATCTGCATTTGCTTGGGGACCCCCCTTACCTGGGACACCAGCACACTCCACCCACATGACACAGCACCAAACAGCCACACAGCCAGGCACTGACAATTCTTTAGTCCTGCTCCCCTTTTTGTCACCTTTCCTTAGAAATGTGCTGGCACTGCTGCACTGCTTCACTCTCTGACACAAGGTATGATTAATGGTAGTTCTTAAAAACTACAAATTCCTTTTTTGTCAGCATGGCCAACAACTGGAGTTTCACATGCTAGCAGCTTCATCAGTCTTCAGGCAGGAAACAAACCATGACACATTCCCCACAGGTCAGAATAAATGTTCCACTGTGGTACTTCTTTATCATTACTGAAAGAGAAATGCACCTAAGGAGAAAGCACCCAAGATTCATTCTGAAAAATCCTTCCAAAATTCCCTTTAGTCTGCCTCTGCTCAGTGCTCGTGGACACAGATTGTGGGAAGCAGAGATATATGTGCCTACACTGAGCCCCTTTTTCAGGGGAAAAAAAAAAAAAGAAACAATTTGAAGAATTGAGACTAAACAAAAGATACATCATCTAAAATGTAGTTTTATTGAATCAGTAATGCTCGTTTTGGTTAGGATGCATAAGGGTTTAAATTCAAATCTCTTGTTTACAGTTTCCCATAATCACCTTCTGACAAAAATTTCCCGTGCCTGGTTTATCCAGTTGCTGAGTTTTCTTCTGTTAAGTTTAAGCAAAACAAATTTCAGCCATTCTCATCAGGAAAGCAGGGGGAACTCCTGTTGTGCTACAAGCTTATCTCCAAACTGTTTCCAACTTGAATAATGTTGAAAGAGAAAAGTTCTGACTAAATTAGGTAACGAGACTGAAAACATCTTCTTGGGGCATTCCTGCCACAGTCAGGGAGGAATCAAGTTGCTTTCCTGCCCAAGAAGAGCCAGTCCATGGCTATGAGGTCCTCTGGCAGCAAGTTCCTCTGAGCTATTTCTCCACGTGCATGGGCTATCAACTAGAGTCTTCCACTCTTTTCCTGAGAAAGTGGGCGTTTTCTTTCAAAATCATCTGGGGAAGAAGCTGTGGTCCATTTACCTATGGTTTTGTGCTAGAGTTATGACAGTGAGAGTCCTCGTGCTCCTCGCAGTTGCTCCCGTGGCACACGGATCTGCCGCACGGCACGGCCCCGGTGAGCGCAGAGCCAGCCACCAGCGTGTGCCCAGAAGCACTCTCAGAGGAACCCACAGCACACAGCACCGACGAGCCCGCTGCCAGCTGCTGCTCGCTTCCGAGGAGCGAAGCACAATCGCTCAGCCACGGCTTCTGCTTTGCAAATAGCTACTGGGGGCCCTCGTTTAGCCAGTTGTCAACCCAGTTTATGTGGGCTCCCTTCTCATTGCACTGCGCAAAGTTTTGATCAGTGTAATGAGGTGTGGGATCTTCTTCTTGGTTTGGACGGTCAGGATGGCTATAGACAAGAGATCTCTGTGGTTAGGTCTTAGAGCGTGTAGTTTATTTAGGAAGGGCGTGGGTATAGTGGCCCTGCTTGGAGTTGCCAGCTGCAGCTCGAGGCAGGCCAGAAAAGTAAGAGAGCAAGAGAAGCAAAGGTAAGAGCAAGAGAGAGTAAGGGCGAGGGGAAGTAGTGGAAGTAGTAAAAGGAGAGGGAAAAGAGGGAAAAGAAGGAAAAGAGAGGGAAAAGAGCACGAAGAGAGTGAGGGTCTCGTTTACAATACAATAAATCTTCTTCTGTGTTGAATATTCTAATTTCCATTAACCAATCTAGTACAAGATACAAATCCTATAGCATTTACATACAGCCTATAAGAATTGTTATATTTCCATACTGTGTTACATTTTAAACTCTGGAAACTACTCTTTGGACCCCTGCTGCCAAGCTAATAGGGTCTGCTCTGACCCTTGGACCTGTCTGCAAGCAGAGGGTATTGTTCAATCAGAGAGAGGATTACCTTCAGCCGGCCATACCATTGTTTTCCAGTTATTCAGTAACTAAAGCTTAGTATCTCAAAGCTCGCTTTCATTTCAATCTCACTAATAGTTTCCCTATTCTCAGCATCTTTTGCCAGGCAATCATATTTATAAGGCCTTCCTGTTTCATCTTCCCCAACAATGAGGTACTGAATCCAGCGCCTTATAAACATCTGTATATTGTGTATCAACGGGGTTGCCTTTATTGGTGTATCTTGCTGTCTTCCCACCACAACTGTTTGATCTGACTCATTTCCCTAAAAACATGCTAACTGACATTAATTATAATCTTACCCCTTAGGTCTTTCTCAGCTAATCACTTAACCGCTTTTCCCTTATTTTACCATGACTGAATCAGGCTAACTATGTTATAATTAGCAGTATCATCCTCATTCTCTGAATATTGACACAATATTATCACTAAGACATGATTTTTTGGGTTTTTTCCATCATTCCCGTATTTGTTAAAATTATCAAAGGTGCAGAAGTCAAGTTGGCCGACACCTCTATAATTCATAGGAGCAAATAATCCGGGTCTCCAGATTTATCGGTGTGAGTATCTGTTACTTAACATGCCAATAATTAGTGGGTTGGAAAGCAGTTCATTTGATATACATGTATCACACTGCTTTCTTCCAAATACAGTAAGGAAATTATTATTTTGTCTTTTCTGCACCATTAGAAGCAGTTTTACCAGCTTCATCTAGCTATGGCCAAACATTTCCAGGGCTTGAGGAGGGGGGGTGTGTTGGGGTTTTTTTCCTATTTATGCTCTTAGCTTTATATTGCCTTTTGATTTTCCAGTCGGAGACCTTCTTCTTTGGCAGCTTTATCTTCCCATATTAATTTCCCAAGATTTGTGGCTCCTCATTCAACATTCTTCCAGCCTGTATCCAATTTTTTCATTTGTTATAAATTGCCTCTTTATTTCTAATCATGCCTTTCCCTTAACAACTGAAAACAGTACCAATGTTCTTTTCTTTGACAGTAACTTTTGGACAGCTAATAAATGCTCCTCAAGAGCCATCATCTTCCATGTACATTGTTCTGCCCAGATATATTATCCAAACAGATTCTCCTTATAACTTTCCTGAGATTTCATAAATTAAAGCTTTTGAAGCTATGTTTGAGACTGTCATGTGATTGGCCACACTAAATATAATCAGGCCTTGAACACTGGTCTCTTGGTAACCATCAGCTTCCAATTCAGCAACTTTCATCTTTCCTTCTTGTAGTGAAGTCCGAAATATTTATCTTATGATGGTAAGGCTTTTAAGTTATGTAAGCCACATTTTACCAACTTTTTGGGAAAAGTGGTTAGGTCACCATGCCTTTGAATGCCAAAGACAAGATTAGATCTCTTTTTAAAAGACATTCTTTGATCTAGTTCTGAAAAAACATTATCCAGCCTCTGCATGGGGAGGGTCAGCCTAGGTGAACAGGGAGGTCCCTTCTGTCCAGAGAGTCTGAAAGTCTTTGAACAAAAATGAAACACTATTGATGTCTAATTGGTAACTGCAAACCTTTCAGTTTTTAATTACCCCATAACAGTGCAGATTTGAATTCTGCCCTTTACAGAAGCTTGGTTAGGTGTAACTCATCAATATAATTGCAGGTTTTCTAACCCTTCTAAGGGGTCAGGCGTTTTCACATTTCTCTTATTCTCTTCTTCCACCCTGCTGCCTCATTGTATTTTCCAGCGTTAGTCGGCACACTAGTCTACAGGCATTCAAGAATCTTCACTTCTAATTCATCTCTTGCTGCATCCACACAGCAATAACATGAGAGGCAAAAGACACATGTGAGAACGTGAAAATTTTCAATTATAGATCACCTTTTTTTGGTTTGATTTGGATTTCTTTTTTTGCCTTAAGAGTGGTCAGATACTGGAAGAGGTTGCCCAGAGAGGTTACAGGATCTCCTTCCCAAGAGGTGTTCAGGACTCAACGAGAAATGGTCTAGAGCAACCTGATCTAATTAGACTTACTTTGAGCAGGGAGGTTCCCCAGATGACCCCCAGAGGTCTCTTCCAGCCTAAATAATTCATGGCTCTATGAGCTATAGACCTAAAACAAGATAATTGTATCTTCCCTGTATAGTCCTACCTCTGAAACTCTTTTTTTCCTCTCTATCTGTCTTAATCACATCATAACCAGAGGTGTTAACATTCACATCATTAACATCTCAGCAGGTCAATGTAATTGATAATGTCAGTGAAATTAAAATGTCTTTTTATTAAGGCTGTTCCATTTCTTCAGGCTTTTTCCTCACCAGACTGGAACCTAGCCTTTATGCTTCATAAAAACAAAATTCTTGATAACGTGTCTTACTTCAAGTGTTAGTATGCCAGTGTAGTGAGGTACTCCAATGCTGCTCCTGACTTTTTGTAGGATATAAATAGTACATAACAGAAAGAATGCATTGAAGGAGGTGTTTGAATGGTACTACACATAAACAGATACATCTGCCTCAACTGATGAGGTTTTGACTATGCCATTCTTGCACAATACTGGTTTTGGTACATTGCTTCCTTCAGGCCTACGTGAATGAATGCACTGGGCAAGGCAGGTGGAGCGTTATAATACATGCAGGAATTTCTGAGTTTTGAAGAGCCTGCCTTTGCAATAAAAATGTAAATCTAGAATGTATAAAAAACATCTTTGTGAATTATATAATCATTTTTTGGCATATTCTGGTGGACAAAATATTTACAGCATTGCTAATAAACTCCACAGCTTTTCGCTTGTGTTTGACAGATCTGTGATGAGGTACCAGAAGCACATTAAATCACCTTGAAGAATATTTCAAGATCCATTGGCTGTTATACATAATGCAAATTCAAGGTGAAGTACTTCGAGTTCTAGAAGTTACAATAGTTCAAAAAGTAGAGCCTGATGATGAAAGATGACAAAATACAGTGGGAACTGCAGTGTAGACCAAATACATTTTTAGGAGACCATAATTGCACAAACAGTCCATTAAACCTTCTGAAGTTATATATAATTAGAAATGGCTGGGTTTTAAAAATTTTTATTCATAACCTGTTAATATAGTAGTCACTGACACACAGGTATATGTAGGCATCTAATGTAATAGTCTTAAAAACTAACGTAAGCAAGTGTCTTACGCAGAAGTGTATAATATACTATGAAGAACACAGGTACACATCAAGAGACAGGAATAAATATTTACCAGCAGAATTACTATAGCTTTCATAACCTGACTGCATTTCTGAAGGGGAAAAACCCTGTGCCTTTTACAAAGGTGATTACCTATTAATAAACTAAGAAGCCTAAACCCAGTATTACCCATTAAGCTAACTAAAATATAGCAAGATAGATCTCAAATTAAATTACAACTGCAATAAAGTGAATTAATATACTTTTAAGATACAGTATGAAGTCAACAACTGCACTTTATATGAGCACAAATGGGATTCAGATTGTGAAATTACCTGTCTGAAACTTAAGAACACATGATAACGGTAGTATAACAAACATAATCTTCTTCCAGTCTCTTTGAGGCAGCTCCTAGGCTTATCAGAACTGCTGTTTATTGAGCAACTTAGGCAATTTTCCATTATTCAACCTAATTGCCCTTGTTTCATTCAAAATGGCTTAAAACTCTCTTTTTCCCATTTTGACAAGCTAATACACTACAAACACAGTTTCCAACCCTTGTAATGCAATATGATTTAAGACAGCAATTTCTACATATTTGGATGTGTACAAGTTGTCGTGCAGACACACTTAATCAGTTTCTAAAGGTTACAAGCATTACTCACCAGTAGGGAAACTATCTGTAGGCAGGTTTGCAGAGTCTTGAGCTGTCATCGGCTTTGGACTAGCCTCAGGACAGCAGTAATCTGTATCTTGTTGGTCCAAGAGGAAACTTCTTGTGCTGCTTACGCTTGTGGATGGGATCCTTCTTTCTCTTCAATTGCTCAGATGTATTGAGGGATGTCACATCATACATCTCTGAAATATGCCGTTTCCTCCCCTTTTTCTGTCTACCTTAACTTCAGGGGATTATCTTCAAGTTAGCCCCATGTCAAACCCTGTAAATTGAACTCTGCTGCTAGCAGTTTGCATGTTGTCAACCTCTTTTAAAGCAATGATAGAAGGGTCTCAAAATAGGAAGGTTTCAGGATAAGGAGAACATTAGTGCACAGCTCTTTTATTAAATCCCGCATAGGATAAGAGGTGAATTGATGATGCTGTCAGTTTCTCTCACTTCCTCTGGCTATTTAGTTTCATTGATGATCTAATTCACCAATATTTTCTCTGACTTCATTGATACTCCCATTGCCTCATTGCAGCTGTCAATATTTCGTACTCTCTCAATGATTTTTCAATCATTTTTGGTCCTATTAGCAGCAAAGGGTCAGGAGAATTAAGTCATTTTATTCACCCTAGCTGAAGGAAGGTCACTCCTGGCAAAAGAATTTTTTGCATGTACATTAATAAGAAATTTAGTTAAGCAAGTAAAACCAGCATTAGAAGAGCTTTAGACAGGAGACTATGGAAAGATAGCTTTAAATACATAAGTTTTGTCCAAAGGAGTTTATTATTTTACTGTTATCTCCAAGTGATGGCTTCAAAGAAACTCGTCATTGTCAGTATTTATTTTTTAAAAATGTGCAAAAGTGATTGAGAGATTATAAGTTGTCAACTTATGTGATTATTTCCATTTTTCAGCAATGAGTTTAATTTATTTTAAGGTATATATAAAAAACCCTCGAAAACATTTAAGAGTAAAATCTTACATTTCTCCTTTGATAATAACCGTGGACTTGCACTGCAGAAGAGGCTGCAGTAATTTTCCTCCATTTTCAGCCAGTTTTTGTTTTTACTTTTTATTAGGAGGACTGCCAGATTGTCTTATGCTTGGGGAGGACTTGAATTGAAAAGGATATTCTCTCTGCTGTGATCTCAAATGTCATAATTCTTCCAGCTGACATAATATATAAAAGGAGTGAATAAATATATAGGATGCATGGGACAAGAGCCCTTCAGTACATCAGCATATATACGGGGTTAAGTATTTGTAAACTCATTCCCTGTATTTAAATTTCATGTATTTTATTCCCTTGCATGTTAGCATCACTTCCACATCAAAGAACTACATTTTGTTTAAACAAGTTGCGAAACCAGATGCCATGAGAATTAAATCTTCTCCACATGCACTGGATGCTTTAATCTCCGTCTCTCAAAATGCAAGCATTATATATTTAATAAACTTTGCTCCCAGTTTAACTGGAACATCCTGTAAGATCCAGTCCATTAAATAAACTTAAGGACTGAAGTTTAAATGTAGTTCCCCTGCCCCATAATAGCAACTCCTTCTTTGTCTGAATCAAAACTAAGCAGGGTGTGCCTGAGAGTTCTCATTCCTGGACAACTGTTAGGACTTGCCAAAATGGGCCCTGGGACCAGCAGAATTTTAAATCTCAGTCTTTTCTGAAGGGTAGAGTGTTTTCCCAGGCACTGCTGGCCATGGCTCCTAGGAACTGCAATAGGTACCTTCTATGAGATTTCCTTTAATCTCCAGAAGTTTGTTCCATGCTATGAGTTGAGAAGATGTGGGATGCAATTTTCAGCAGACAGTGGTACTCACCAGTGACCAAAAACAAAACAAAAAGCAGTGCAGGAGCTGCCCCTGACCATGAAAGGAGAGAAAAAGTCTGTCCAGTTACGACAAATCTCCTGAAATCTCTCAGCACTTAGGATGGCTTCTGGGATGGATTTAAGGCAGCCAAACACAGACTGACAAAGATAAATCTCCTTTTCAGCTGTTATTTAGCCTAAATTCTTTAGGCCTCCAGGACTTCAAGTTTCCAGGTGACAAAACCTGAGATGCTTGGAGACAGTTTACTAATTCTGGCCCTACTAAGAGCCAGTCCCAGCTTTTCCTCTTGTTGTCTCACTTGATGGAGTTGACGTAGTTGGTTGTCTCAGAACATACTTATTGAATGAGTCTCTGCACAAAATTGGATTGCAGGTGCTTATTCCTTTGGAAATATGGTTAGAGGAATGATGTCTCTCTCTGCCAACTGGCTTGGGACTATTTTTACGGTTGCTTAGTGGTTACAGCTCTCATTCAGAGGTGGGGAGGGTGCAGGCCAATTCCCAGTCCTGCCTGTCAGATGCTGGTATGCTTCCAACTCTCACATTATGGAATAGCACTGTAGGAAGCTATTCCCTGGTACATGGCAATTCTCAGCCTCTCCTGAACCTGTGAATTAGAAAGGGGGAATATTGCTTTAGCTGCATGATGCAAGCAATCTCAAAGAAGAGGTCATTTCTGGTGTTCTTTTTGCAGCCCCAACCACTGCCTGTGAATTTGGCATAACAATATTTAACCCAGAACTCTTTATACCGTCCTGGGAGGCAGCAACATGAATCCAGAGCTCCCATATGGCACTTGAAGCCATACATGGAGGTACATGGAGGTACATGGAGGTCATTGTGCTCCTTCTTTTCTGTCCAAGAGGCTTTGTAACTCTTCTGTGCAAAGTGGAGCTGATTCAGAAGTGATCCGGTCCTACTACAGGACTGCCTTTAGCCTGGTACACAAAGTAGTCCCGCAGTGTGAAAGAGTAAGTAGAAGCTTCTGATGAACCTGAGCCTCCTAAAGAAGATAAAAGGGATTTGCTTGTGTCCTTATGGTAGAGTGATGCATCCTTCCTTTTAGAGGAGGTGATGAAGGCGCCTATTAGCAGAAAAAGCTTTTAGACTGGGAATCCTGAGGGAAATCAGGTGCCTATCAACATAGAATGAGAAAGCCATATCCTAGAAAGTGGTCAGATTGAAGACATATTTCTGCAGGCTTCTCCCACAGACTCACGTAGATGACTCCCTCCTCAGTGTGCTAATTGCCAAAGTTTCAATTTGGAAGCATTGCATTCTCCCCATGAGCTACGTTCAGCGACTCTTGTTTTCTGGATGTGGGCATTCAAAGCCTTAATTACAATAGTAGTCTTGCTGTAGCCAGGATAGTTTAAATGAAGCAAGATTTGTAGAGAGATCATGTTCCCTGTTAGAGCAACTCATACAACAGGAAAAAGAAAGCAGGCTATCAGGCATTTTTAAAGCCTTTTCAAGCTCTTCCTGTTTTTTCCACCAATATCTGGATTAATAAAAGATATTTCTCTGTGTACAAAACTTGCCTCACCAATTTATGGCAAAAAATGCATCACCACCGTCCCTAGATTTGAAGATTTGTCCAGTACAACCCATTTTGGGAATATTCCATGCCAGAGTTCCTTTCATTTCTCGGAGCGAGCTGTGACTGTGGGAGCAGAAACAAGACAGTTTGGTTTTTCAATCTTTTTGTGCTTTGTACCCTCAAGCCACTTAGCAGAGGTTTTGGCCTTGGTGGTACCCAGGGACTCTAGGTGCTGCTATTGTTTGCCAAAACAATATCCTAATCCTATTTCAAGAGTCAAGATACCTCCTAAAAATACCTTGGGTACTTCCCTGTTGTTTACTGTAACACTCCTGTGCTTGGAACTTGTCTGCTTTTTAATCACTCAGGCATCATTTCTGCATCAGCATTTAATACTCTGGGGATAGCGAAGAATATTGTGCCATCCCTTATGCCTTTAACAGAAAATTCAGATGCTACATATGGCTAAAGGGGTTCTGTCACTGTAAAATGGGTGGGTCTCTTTGCCACTGATGCCATCACCCCGGTTTTGGACTCCTCATGATTTCTCACCTGCCTTCTTGATGGCTACTTCACCCTTAGGCACTGGATCACACAGTTCCTCTGGAAGCTTTCTGGGGTTCCCAAGAAAGGCAGCACTTCCTTTCAGGCCACACTATTTCCTAGGGCACTAAGATCCCTTCCTTTAGGATGTCCTTTGCCTCCTTTCCAGTACAAGCCAATATCAGCTTTCTAAAAAAAACCTCTCCACATCCTCACATGATTCAGTACACCAGATCTGCTTGCCTTTGACCATTTTATCCCATGCTTTTCCCACTCTGATAAGTACCTACAAAACATCTGCCTACCCTAAGTAAAGTCTTTCTAACATTAACTGGTAAGTAGTACCTCTGTGCACAAAAATTAAGACTTCATCCATCCTCACTTTGGCCCTCTGTCAGCTTGGGGCATCTGCTGAGCGTGTCTGGGCTTCTCGCAGCATTGGCACCCGTGTTGTGGGTGGCAGGCTTGTGTCCCCATGTGTCCCCATACGCCTCAATAAATCTTTTGCACCTACAATCCTATCATAATGTGAGTGTATTGCAGCATCACAAGCAGCTCCAGATGGCCAAACCTTTTTAACCTGCAGCCCTGATGCACAGCCATAAATTTCAGTGAGGCTCTGCGCACACCACAGCATCTTGTCCTTGCTGCTACGTATCTCCAAGGGAAACCTTTCCAGAGCTGGAATCTAGGCTACAAGGAAACATCTTTCCAAGTACCTGTCAGCTTTTAGGGATGTGCTGTATTAGTCATACATACAATGTTTTGTGTGACCAAGTTTCAGCAAAGAGCATGTTTCCTCTTACTATAAATGCCAGCTTGGAGACCTATTTTCAGTCCTTACTTTGTATCTTTATTATTTCTTCAATTTCAGCTTCAAGGTCTCTCTTTTAGCAACAGACAAAGAAGTGGATGAAATTCTGATGAAAAGTCACTCTTAAGCATGGGCTTTCAAGTTCAATCTATCTTTCTGAATAATTGCTTACTTTTTATTTATGATCTACCATGAAGTATGTTTTTCCCCCTAAGACTATGAGAGTGTTCTCACTGACCTCTTCTTAAAAGCCTTCTTATCAGCTGCTAACTCCTAATTCTATTCTACAAAATCCCTGCCTCTCTATGATATTCTCATGTAGTTTTTATGTGTTTCAATTAAAGCCTGATCTAGTTTCTCTTTCCTTGCCTACACACTGTCTCTGTCTTGCTTCAAACTTTTTAGATTCTCTTCTCATTTAGACACATTGTTTTCCTATTTCAGATGTCACTCAACAAGTTTTTAAGAGAGCATCACAAGCAATATGTTGCCAACACAGCTATCCCCATTAAATACCTATTATTATGAATAAAAGTATATGCAAAGCTAACCTATAAATGCATAGCAAAAAACTTCCACCATGAATTAGAAAGCACATCCCATCTCATCAAAAGTTACCCAGGCTCCTACAAAGAGCACTACCTTCTAATCCAACTGCAACCAGCCTGGCTGGTTGGTGATTTGACTCAGATGAAAACTGAACTCAATAAATTTGTATGACATTCAGTATAAATGGTGAGACTCTGTAGGCAGAAAGACAAAGAATATTTAACATTTCCAATTTGATTTCTTCCAGTGCAATGTTTAGGTCTCATCCATCATTACTTTTGGTGACATCTCAGAGTGGGAGGAGGATACTCCATCATCTCTGAAAATCCTGTGCAGCTCTCCTGTTTTTCTTGTTAACAGCAAGACTAAGTTGCATGCAAGGAAAAAATCTGAAGCCTGTAAATGCTCCTAGGTTTTAGATTTTTGCTGAATATGTTTGGGAAACACTTAAATTAGGTCCAATTAGTCTTCAATCAATCTAGTTGAAGAAATTATTCTTTTGGCTGCATTCACAGGAAACTGTTAAAAGTAAATTATAGTTCTCTGATTGCTACAGACTGGAGAAAAAACTTCCCCTTCTTCACTCCTAACAGCCTACTTCTCTATTTTTAATCAGAGCTGTTGAGTAGTTTGTCCTGGGCAAAGAAAAACGTGCGTGCAGAAACTGATTTGAAATTCATTTCTGATAATAGGCAATAGATACAGATGCTTAATAAGAAAAGGATACAGGATGGATTTTTTTTCTCCCCAGGCAGCCCCTTTTTGAGCGCCATGTATAAACTGTGATTCAGACAAAAGAGACTCAGGTTTGAATATTGTTTGATCTACACCTGGCAAGAACAACTGCACTCATTAAGCTGGGCTTTTATGAGGCTCACTGCATGCTCATAAGCCAACTTGAAACAACTCTAAATGGATGATAAAATTACAAATTTTACTAAGCTGGCAGGATCAAAATGAGGTTACGGGAGAAATCAAATTCGGTGTAAATAAATTGGCAGTAAAAGAAACTGAAGTTATCAATTTATCAAAGAATTATACATATAAATAGTCAAACATATAATAATAACTTCTTTACTCAATCACGGAGAAAAGTCAATGAGAATATGTCAAGAAGGGCAGCTGTGGCATAGATATGGCCTTAAATTTCTCCAGTTTCCCATAAATATTATGGAACCAGTCCTGATATCACTGTTCTTACATAACAATCCATTCAGATGTATTTTTACTGTGCCATCAGTTCTTAAATTAACTTGGTGACTTTCAGCAGTGGAGTACTGGGGAAGGACAGTCTTTTTTGTTTAATCTCATTGTAGTAACTTCAGTCTTTGCCAAAAAAACTCTATCTCATATTCTAAGACCTATTTAAGCAAAGAAAAGTGAATGGAATTTGCCAGCCATAAAAACTTAGTCTTCTTCAAAAAGGGTTATTTCCTTCAGGCAAAATCCAAGCAAAGGTTTTCATGAAGGCTGGGGCTACACAGCAGCTCAGGGACACTGTAAATAACACTGACACTTGTGAGAGAATTAAATGTGCCTTGAAAGGGGAATTTCGACTTAAAAAGAGGAAGCTTCTTTTGCACAGAGAGCACTTGCTGTAAGTAGCACAAATGTTTTTGTGATAGGAAAGGGTGGATTTTCTGTGATCTGGGCTTTCTGCACACTGTGGAGGACAGGCACTGAGGACAGAGGAAAGGATGAACATTTCTGTTATCAAGCAAGATCCATACTGGAGTATTGTGCTGCCTCTGAGACAGGAACACTGGAGACAGAAATAAGGCATTCCCAAGTATTGTGGTAATCCCTTTGATTGAGTGCTTTAGCCTTTTTTTCTTTATCTGATAGTGATTTGGAAAGTTACAGACACAAGCCTTTGTAATGCTCCTATAAACAAGTAGGAGCACACCTTCATAAAAATATTAGTTGCTGTTAGTGAAGTGACTCCACAGCTGCTCTCTCTTTAATTTGAGACAGCTGCTATTATAGCAGCTTCACACACATCCCTTACTTTCTGGAGCAAGCTGACCAGTCTATAGCAGAATGAGCCAGAGCCTATCCTATCATGGCATTATCACAATTATTTCCTGAATTCCTGGAGCAGGATGTTTATCATCAGGACCTGGGTGAAAGGCCCAAAGTGGATCTCCAGGGCGTTGTCCGATTATGCATGTTGTAAGGAGGCTGGTCCTAATTTACACCAGTGAATAGGAGAATCAGGTCCTTTCTTCCCAGCTCAGTTCCAGTAGTTGAAGGGAGAAACCAAAACTGAAAGGCAGAATCTTTTCCTTTACCTTTGTAAAGTTAATGTGCCATAAGAAGCACTGTGAGAAAATCAGTATGTGTCCCCAGAGTGACTTCTGCACTAGAACAGAGGCTTGGCTCATTTAACTGCACTACTGAAAATCACATCTTCATTTAATAATTGAGATTAATTTATTGCAAGAAAAGTAGCACCTGATCAGTGATCCTTCTGTTTGAAAAGCAGTATGAGGTTTGTGTCACATGCCCAGCTGATTTTGAAAGACTCTTACTGAAAATAAAGAATGTAACACCTGAGGACTAAGCGTAGAATATATTGTATGGCTGCTAATCCTTGTTGGCTGTGTTTGAGTATAGTTAGAAATCAAAACCAGATTCACCTTTCTGTATACAGCACACACCTTGACACCAGAGGTGCCCTGCAAAGTGCTATTTGAAGTTATGCCTGTATTGCATTGTGTAGCCATGATGCTATTTCCAGGCAAAGTGTCCTGCGCAGAAATAGGAGGCTTGGAAGAGGCACAACCTGGGAATGGGTATTTAAATTCCCTCTTCTGTACAATGACTCTTGAAGAGTCTCCAGCAACTGACTGGCCTGTTAATCAGCTGCCACCTCTAAATTGTGACCTGTATGGGTAGAGGAGTGTGCTCCCTTTCTGTTTCACTACAAAGTCAAACAGGCTGCTGTGATTTGGTGAGAAGTGAACCCAGCAATTGCTACTTCCCAGCAGACAAGTTTGCTTTACTAGCCTTGATGCGAGTGTGAGGGCTGGGAAAGAAGGACAGACGTCACCTATGGTGATGCAGAAATGGTTCAACCAACTTACCAACTCTGTGGCCAAGTGTGGCTTAAAGTGTGGAAAAATATGTCAGCCTGACCTGTCCTTTAGGTGGAACTCAAACACCACAGCTAATCCAAACAAGTGTCTAATTCTGGTTTGATGACGTTCTTCCCCTCCAAATTTCCCCCACAGTTTCACTTGCAGGGAGAACACGTTCGTGTCCTATGATTTGTGCAGTAGGACTCTGCGTCATTAGGCAGCCGCTGTGCCCTCTTTCAGAGATACCTGCCCCCAGCTGTGGATGAAGGATTCTGCTTGCAGAGGCACTGAAATGCTCCACGATCTCTGGACCAAAGGTATTATTTAAATAATTGGTGGTTTTTAATTATTATTTAAAGAGGAGTTTCTAGATGTTAGAGCAAAGTGATCCCAGAATCATAGTGAAAGTCATGGTTCTCCTGAAGATCTTAGATATAATAAAAGGATATTGCTGAATGGGAAGGGATACAAAATGCATTCAGAAATCAAACATTAGGAAGACAGAGGGTTGGGTTTTCTTCATGTAATAACAAAATAATTAAACAATAAGCCCAGAATTTTTTAGATGTAATTTGGAGTCAAAGATAGTTATAAAAGAATAAGCAATACAAAATGTTTCGCAATTGATTAAAACAGTGACACTTTTCTGACTGGGTAAGCACATAGGAAACACAAGTTGCCTGAGTAACATATGCTTTTTTAAAATATGACCCTTGTTGGATAGTTATATGGTTGTATGGCTTAGTATTAGGGTGGGAGGCATCATAGAATCCTCTGAACTTGCCATGTTAAGAAAATTTTCTTAAGGTGTGATTTCCTTTGATAAGACATGTGCAAATCAACCTGTATTTACAACATGGGAGAAGGCTGGTAAATGCATTTTGAGGATAATTTAATTTACAAGCCCCTGGGATAGCTTCCAAGTCAGCAGTGGAAAGTCTTTGTCACAGATGTCCTGCCTCCAGGAGGCTCACAGCACTGCTCATGGAGCTGCTCAGTGTTGCATAGGGTGGAAATTTTAGAAAAATTCCCCATGCTAGAAAAATAAAAAGAGTAATTTACTAGTTCAGTGTTTAGTTTTGTTTTGAGGTCAACATGGGGCAGGAGAGTCTTCCCATAGAATATGTGTACCCGTTGGAAGAAAACAAGCTAGTTACCTGTGAGAATACGCAAGAAAGGAACATTTTGGAAGGAACTTAAGGGCAATGAAGGAACTTAGGAATCAAAGAGCACAGATGTGACAGTGTCTTTCAAAAGAGAATGTCTACATCCAAAACTGAAAACAGCAAAAAAGAGAGCAAATGAAAACCCAGGCAAGCATACCTGATACAAAGCTCTTGTTTACTCCAAGACCTTCATGCTTCACTGTGCCTGTTGGGATTTTATATGCTGGTTTCACATGCTGGATTCGGAGGAATAGGACACAGAAAGCCAATCTCAAAAAAAGTCACACAGGGCTTTCTGGCACTTGCCCTCAAAAGTAAAGGGAGTGAAGTTGCCTCTTTTTCCCAAACATTGATGTTAGAGTTTTTGCCATCCAGAGGGATCTTGACATGCCGGAGAGGTGGGTCAATGCAAACATCATGAAGTTCAACAAAGCAAGGTGCAAGGGCCTACACCTTTGTTGTGGCAATCCCAGGGACACCAACAGGTTGGGCAGAGGAGTGATTGAGAGCAGCCCTGTGGAGAAGGACTTGGGTGTGATGGTTGAGGAAAAGCTCAACATGAGCAGGAAGTGTGCACTCACAGTCCAGAAAGCCAACCATACCCTGGCTGTATCTAAAGCAGCATGGCCAGCAGACTGAAGGAGGTGATTCTCCCCCTCTCCTCTCCTCTCCTCTCGTGAAACCCCACCTGGAGTGCTGCATACAGTTCTGGTGCCCTCAACATAAGAAGTACATGGAACTCTTGGAGCAAGTCCAGAGGAAGGCCACAAAGTTGGTAAGAGGACTGGAGCCCCTCCCATAGCAACCTTCCAGTATCAGAAGGGGGCTGCAGGGAAGGGAGAAGGATTCTTCATCAGAAACTGTATTGATAGGGAAAGGAGGAATGGGTACAAATTGCAAGAGGGGAAATTTAGGCTGGATATTAGGAATAAATTCTTTACTATGAGGCTAGTGAGGCACTGGAACTGGTTGCCCAGAGAAGTTGTGGATGTCCCAACCCTGACAGTGTTCAAAGCCAGGTTGGATGGGCTTGGAACAACCTGGTCCAGTGGGAGATGTCCCTGCCCATGGCAGGGAGCATTGGAACTAGGTGATCTCTAAGGTTTGTTCCAACTCTGAACATTCTATGATTTTATGATTTAGGACAGGAATCCCCCTGTACTCAGCCAAGTGGGAACTGCCTCATGGGTTTTCTCAGACTGGTTTGGACCAAACCAAACCCTCATGAATCAGGCCTGTAAAGTGCATATGCTAATATGGTTTCTTCTCCTTTCAGTGATTGCACTGCAGATATAGTAAATAAAGGGTTGAGTGTGACTCCTGACTGCATACTGACATAATTTCAATTAATATACTTCTCCATTTTCATCTCTGACATCCACATGTGATCTGTAATTGTGAGTCATGGAGACACCTCCAGAAATGGCTGAAAAAGCTCCAAAGGGGAAAAAGGACACACCATGTATGCGAGCTTTATTTAGCAAGGGAAAATGTTTACCTCTGCGTGGACTCACCTCACATTATTCTGGATGTCAGAGATCATTCTAAAGCCCAGGGTCTTCAAACCACTCCCATCTCATCAGTTATCACAGGCACCGTGAAAAAGTGCCACTTCCACAGATGAATGCACTCAGCCTGTGAACAGCAAAACTGCACATCCACACACAGACCCACGATGTCTATCTTTCCTCTCTTACCTAGCCCCCTTTGACTGCTGGTCAGTTCTGGGACACAACAAGACTTTCAGTGGCCTGCAGATATAAGAGAGAATTGAGCACAGAATTTGTATTGAATAAGCCAAAGGAATGGTGTAAGTAGCCCACTGTGAAACAGTGTCATTCCCCTTCCTCCCTTCAGTCTTCTGGACGCCAGCTCCAAGGATTTGCACTTGTTGGTTAAAGGTATTTTATAAAAGAGGGGAAGAAAAGCTGCTTGCAGCACTGAAGTTATAGCGGCCCAATTAATGATTCAGCAATTCTCTATAAAGCATCTCGTACGAGAGAAGCAGCTTGTCACACTCACAGTCAGTGACAAGCAATTCCCCTCCACAGGGAAGGTGGGTGCACACCCCTCTGCAGACTCAAGGGATCCTTCTTCATGCAAGCACCCTCAGCAACACGCCTTCTCCTGGAAGACGGCAGTCGGGAAAACATGTAGGAACTTTGAGACTTCTATCCTCACAGCTCTAAATCCAAACCATAAAGAAAGGCAAGCAGTGTTATTTGGTATTTTTGCCTGGGTTTTTTCTCTCTCGCTCTCATTTTCAGTTCTGGTTTTGGTCTTTGCTTCTGTGGGACAGTCATTGCAAAACATGCCTAGCTATAGCAGCACACTCCCTCTACTTATGTCAGTAGTTACTGAATTGCTTTAATTTCTCCTCTTACACACCTGCACTGAATCAAAAAAAAAATAGAGCTATCCTTTATTTTTCACTTGACTGAAAGCCAAAATTCTTATTTATAGGATGGAAATATGACTGCTGCAGAGTAGTTTCTGTCATTTTCAGTGGCTTGGCACGGGCATTTTTACTTAGGCAGTCAGTTGTCTGGTTTAGTTCAGTGGGGCCCAGCCTGGGAGGAAAACCCCTTGATAAAAGTTTACCATGCAGCTGGGTGGCTGGAGCAGAAAAAGAATGGCCTCTGTCTATGACAATGGATTCTGCATGAGCCCTTCCTCCCCTCCCTCCTCTTCTGCTATGACAGGTGGATCAAAAGAAAATTCTCTATATCCTCCGAGCCACGTGGACTTCTTTCTCCCCTTTCCTAAGAAAAGGCAGGATGAAGTTGGAAAAAATATTGTTGTCAGTGCTGTACATTACAGTACACTCACAAAACACATGTCAGTGGACTGAGTGGAATTCTATATTAAACAGAAGAAGAGACCAGAGACCTGGGGTAAAGGTAAAGACCCAAGTGTACCAGCCTAAAGTAAAACATGACAAAAAATAGGAAACCATCCATCAGGAAAGTGTACTACCTGTGAGGACAGCAGACGGCGATCTCACTGTTATTAAATAGTGTGAGAGCTAGAGAGTTTTACATCTGGTCCTGCAAAAAATGTTTCTTTGGAGCTGTTTAAAGGAGGAGAGCGAAGATTTTGGCAAGGGTGGTATGGAGGCTTCTCCCAAATATATGGAAAAGGCACACAAAAACCACAAAGGTGCTGCTAAAAAGCAAAGTAGCAAACACAGACCAGTCAGATGCAGATGCCGCTCTCAGGGATCATGGGAATGACATTGAGCTGCTTACCAGGACTATGGGCCTTTATACCACATGAACCCAAGCAGCCAGAGAGGTGTTTTACTTAGGAGACAAGACATAGGAGTTTTTTCTTGTTTTCTAAAGAGAAACTAATTTTTTATTTACCACATACTACATGCTGTTTAGCCTCAGCTCTCTGTATCATATCTCTCAGGATTTCTCTACGATATCATTTGCTGTTTTTAAGAATAGGTTCCTGTCACAAAACTGAAGGTCACACACTTCATCACTTCTGGTAGCTGACATCACTGAGCCGTCTCCCCCACCTCCTCCTTCTTCGTCACACTCTCCTCCCCCTCTACTTTCAATTCCCCATCTTCTTCCCCACACTGCCAGGCCAAGCATGCTCCCCATTCCTCTTTCCTCCGCTCCAGGCATTTGGGGTACTTGTCCTGCCCTTTGTACCCCGGGGACTCTGTGCTCCTCCCATGGCATACACAGTCTGCAGTAATTTTTCACCACATCACCTTCTCTGTAAACCAGAGATCTGCCATGGCATGCTAGTTGTGGTTGGTAAAGGCTAGGAGTAAAGGAAACACATAGAAGTCCTTGCACCAGTCTATGGAAAAAGGTGAGATTAAGTTTCTCAATAATCTCTCTCTTGCTAAAACTTCTTGTTTTACCACTTCTTTGGGAGTACTGGAGTGTTTTCAGCCTCTAACATATTTCTTTCTTTCCTCCTTCTTACAGTGTCATGGAGGTCTGCATATTCTTCCTTTGTGCTATGATATTTCTCCCAGGTAAAAGGCACATTTTTAATTGTTAAAATTGTTTTGATTGTTTGTGTCCTGCTATGTGATACTTTCTCATCCGCTAAGAAGCTCATTCCTTAGTAGTAATTAATCACTTCCATTGCACAATCAAGGTCATATAGTCTATCTGACATGTATTTAAATTAAGTGCAGGGACTCTATAAAATATATATAGTAAGTACTTTCTCTCTTCAACTTTATATCTTTACATTACACTTATTTTATGTTGCTCTTAAATTCTCAATTTAAATCTGTCTTTAAAATGTGTGTGTATCACCTGTGTGCATTATAGAGAGGAGCAGTACTAAACTGAAAACTGGCAGTTTGATATGGGACAACTGGAGTTTGAGGCAGCCACAGAGATCGTTTTGCCATCTGGTGCTCTGGAAGAACTGTCAAAACTTTGCACCAGGAGAGAGGCTGTAAATCTTCTCCTCCTTTTGAACACAGCAGAGATGTTGTTATCTTCTGGGACAGAGGGCTGCGTTTCTTATTCCAAGAAAACACAGTCCTCCCAGACCACCACCACTCATAATAATGGACACACGCACGGGTGAAAACAGGAGAAAAATCATCCCTTGTGTAGTGCAGTTCATCCTTTCTTTGTATGAAGGCATAATTGTGTTTATTGACCATTTTTGTTAACAAGATCAGCAACAGAACAGTTAAATCTGACATTTACTCTGTCATTAAATTCTAGATTAATTACAGAACAGTTAAATCTGACATTTAATTTGTCATTAAACTTTAGATTAATTCATCATTGAGATGGAAAGTGTTCACCTGCTTCTGACCTTCTGGTCATGCATTCCCTAGACACTCACATTTACCACACAGCATGTACTTCACAGCTTCTTCAAAACTTTAATGCTATGTTATTTTCTTAGGAGAATTAACTCAACTTTTTAAACAGAAATTGTGCAACTATCTACTTTGTGGCAGAATCTCATTACACTCAGGATGCTGCAAGCAAGAATTGTTTGGATCTTTGGCCTGCAGATAAGTCTTCTAAAATATAGATGCTCACGACCTCTGTGTGGTAGGCCTTCTTTGGAAAGCAAAACATAGGAAGAAAAATAAGAAGCAGTTTTATGACCTGAACTCCACAAGACTAAATGAGTCAGTTTGAACAACTACGTATCCTGTCATACCTAGTGGAAGAATTTGTGTCTAAATGCTGGCAGTTTTATTTTCATTGTTGTTAAGTGTTGGGTCTATGAGTGCAGCTTGATATTCTTTTGTAGCTGGTGGAAATCTTAATTTTTCTCTCTCTGTGTCTAAGGTATTGCTGCCAGTGTGCATCCGGTGAAGGCATTTCTCCATCACACTGTACACCTATCCTGCTATTTTCCAAACTCTCAGAAAATTGACGTTAAGAATTTAATAAATTTTTGGCAAAAAGACACTAATAAAGTGGTGCACGAAGTATATTATGGCCAAGAAAAACATGAGAACCTTAGTCCTGAATATATAAATCGCACGAAGGTGGACATGGGCACATGGACATTGAAATTGTTAAATGCAGGAGTTGAGGACGAGGGACGCTATCAGTGCATTATTATGCAAAAAATAACTGAACAATCGACAGAGGTCATACACAAATCTGAGTGCTCACTGCACATCATTGGTAAGTAATCTCTTCCAATTGCCATCTGGTTTGTGGGATTCTCTGGGATTTTGTTCAGTCCAGAAATATAGGTCCTGTCTCCAAGCCCCTGAAAATGTGCCTGCTCTGGAGCAGAATTTCTCAAGACAGGTAAGAGACTTGCCTCCTGCAAGTTTTATGGCTTTTAGGACTCTGGAAAATAAACTTGTTTATTTGCCTCTGACAAACTACCTTCTATTAAAAGTAGCAGTAGTTATCAACTTTGGTGGCAAATTAGAATTGAAACATACAAGATGTCTGCAAACACGCAGCTATTTTATGATCATATAAATCACAGGGAAAATAAAGAAAAGAACAGCTCACATAGAGGAGCAGAAATTCGTATGTTCAGTTAAAGGAAGGCAGAAAATATCCCTGAAGAAAAAAAATGCATACATATGTTGATGAGATTCAACCTCACTTTTTGCATCAGATAATTTTTTGTAATCAGAGGAAAAGGCAGTAAATCTTTTAACAGAAAAATGCAAGTAAGGCATCAATCTTTTCTTCCCATTTTCTAATATTTTTAGTAATTCCTAATGTGTAATCCTAATGTTTCTCTATTTTAAATTATTCTGTTAGTAACCTTTATCCGTATGCCTGTGTGCTGTCTTCCACTGTTATAGTGCTAGTCATTAATAATACAGCTTCTAACTTGCACTGGTGTTTTCAGGCTTCAGCATACTGCTTTAAAAGAGAACAGGCCAAGTGTAACAGCAGCCAAAAACAGAATACCACAACAATTGACCCTATTTAGCTTTGTGCTGCTAGCAAGTGTTCCCTTGATCCACAGATAAAAAACCGAGATTGTTAATTTTGATTCTCCCAGGAGCTACTGGAGAAGCATTTTCAGTAAAGTTTTGGAACTCAGAAGCTGACAATGTGCACTCAGTATCAAGGCCCCCAATTTAAGAAGATGCTTAGCATCAACTGTTCAGTAAATTCAAACCATTGAATCAGTTATCAGCTTAGCCAACATCTGAGCAACATGTTACATTTGTCTCACCCTCAGGACTAAAAGTCTCCTACACCTTTTAAAGTTTAGCTTAGGAAGACAGTTTTAACAATGTGCAGTTGTCTTCCTTCCAAATTACTCTCTGTTCAATAAACTCCCAAAGGAAGAAGCAGTATAAAACCATATCTTAAAAAACCTCAAGCCCTTCAAAATAATTAGATGAAAAATACAAATATTGAAATGTACCTGCGCTTACAGGCTGCTTTTTAAACATGTTATTTTTATGTATTACTTTAGTACAATATATAGATAGCAGGAAACTGTGTCAAGGGAGGTTTAGGTTGCATTTCAGGAAAAGGTTCTTCACCCAGGGGGTGGGTGGTCAGGCACTGACAGGTTCCCCAGGGAAGTGGTCACACTCCAAGCCTGACGGAGTTCAAGAAGGGTTTGAACAACACTCTCAGGCACATGGTGTGAGTATTGGGGTGTCCTGTGCGGGGCCAGGGGTAGGACTTGATGACCTTTGTGGGTCCCTTCCAACTCAAGAGATTCTAGGATTCCATATGTATGATAGATGTATTTCATACAGCCACGACGACTTACCTAATAACAATGGACTCAGATCCTTCTCCAGAAAAAAGGGAAGGCTTCACAGTGGAAAACTTTGGCTCTTAAAAATGCAAGGTAGGGACCATGGTGACAAGCAGCTTAACTGGAAAATCTGCTGTTGTGGCATGTCTGCTGCGCTTCCTCTGGATAGATCAGTAAGGGAAGTAGGTGAGACTAGGGAAGCTGTTTCAAAATACGCACTACTCAAAGTGTTGAGACTGAAATGACGACACAAGAAAGACTTACAGTTTCTCATTTTAAAGGGGATGTTGAAAAACTGAAAAGCATGGAAAAAGCTCTAATAGAGTTATCCGAAAGCTGGAAAAATACAGTCCAACATTAACATTAAAACAACAATCTGATTGCCTTATAACACAGAATCATGAGCAGAGTTTTGTTTCCAGAATGTGGGAACTTGAAATACATGTAAAATACTGGATATTAAAAAAAATATTTAAAGGCTAATTAATTAATTCAATGACAGTCAGTGTCTGGAAGGAAGTAATGCAGATGGTCACTTAAGAAAATAGAACAAAAGCAAGGTAATTAAGCCATTGAGAAAAATGTTAAAGGCTTGATGGATCTGCTGTTTCTCGAGGTATTTGATCTAATCCCAAAGCTTTTTTTGAAGACACTATCTTTAAATACAAAAGACTTCCTGAAATGTGCTTTTCTGTTAACAAACACAAAACTCATACGTAGCTCACACCCTGCATGCAGCCAGCATCACTTTTCAGTAAATTGAGGTTCCAGAAGCTATAAAAGAAAAGTGCAGGGTATATTCCACTATTTCCACTTGCTTACTGTCAATAAGATTGAAGCCCTTAAATCACTTGGATGTTGTGGCAAGTTTCATAGCCATGGATTACGTTCCTGCCATCCCTATAAAATACCAAGGAGAGAATAAATACTCCAAACCAGAAGTCTGACAGCACTCAGCTAAGCAAGTCAGACCTTCAGGAGAAGGGAAGCTTGAACTTTCCTGAGGGACAACTTAACTAAATTTTGGGGTATAAAAAAAGGAGGGGCTTTTTCCATTTTGAATTCATATCCATGGACTCTCTTTGGGGGGGTTTAAGTGACTAAGCTAAATCCTATGCATTATGTGCTAGGATAGAGAAAATAAAAGCAACATCATGTTTCTTCATTCATCCATATTAAGAAGCCTCAGGCCAAGGATTAGATCCTGGATCCAACACATTGAGTGTGTGTGCAGAAGAGTGAGACCCTCTTAAGATTCATATGCTTCTAAGAATCCTTCTTCCCTTCTCCAGTATTTCTCCATATTGTCTTTAGTCCTACTGGCCTCAAAATAATGAAGCATTTTCAATGAAATCTTGAGTCTATTTCTTGGGATTTTTTTCTGATTTTGTTTGGGAGGTTGTTGGAGTTTTTTTAACTTGCTGTATGCCAACTTGTAGTTAGAATTATGTCTACATTCTCTCCTTCTCCTTTTCCATTATAGTCCACAATTTTTGCTATGAATCTCTAACCAAACAAATCCTGATTGAGAATATCTAGATTAATTAAGAGAGAGTATTGGTTAAAAGCTTCCATTTATCATTTATATTTTATGTTTAAATACTTCTTCCCAATCCTGTTTCATTAATTCTTTCCTGGGAAATTTGGCTTTTTAAAGCAACAGGTGTGTTTTTCATTGATTGCAATAAGTACTCAATGACACAAAATAAAAAACCCTTATGCTATAGTCATTTCCACCAAAAAAGCTAAGCTAAGGGAACCCTACCACAAAGTGATGATGAATTATATGTTGCAAAGTGTTTACTTATAATACTGACAGACACCAGGGATATTTCTTCTTAAGACAGCATTGCACTTTGAACTCACCCCATCTGAATTCTCTCAGAGGATTTCTTTCTTTACATTTCACTGTAAGAACTTTGTGGTTTTCTCCTTACCCATTCAGGAGGCCAAAGTAGGGAGCACTGTGGTCCCTTCCCATTTTCTGCTTAAGCCCTTATGTGTAAGCAGGCCAGGTTTCACTATTCTGAGGTATTAATGTGTCTGAAAGAGGTGGGAGAGACAGAGGCCCATTGTCTGGCTGGTCAGACTTGCATCCTTGAAACACCCTGAGGACAAGAAGCAGCAAGTCTACATGCACACCAAAAAAATACCATACAAATCCCTTCTTAAAATGCCCATTGTCTTCCTGAAGAAACTGTTTAGACTTGTTTCTGCCTGAAAATCTTAAATAACTGGCAGGGACTGTTACAAATGTGCTGTGGCTGGCTCCTGATGCTCTGTCTTTGGTCTATTTCAGCCAACTACAGTCAACCTGAGATAGAAGAACTGCCCTCCGAGGAAATAAAGCCCAAAAGATACTTGAATCTTTCCTGTTCTTCCAGTGGCGGTTATCCAGAGCCCAAGACGATGACTTGGCTAATTTCACATGAGAACATAACACACAGCAGTACAGCTCGCATGGATGTCTCACAGGATGCTGTGACAAAGCTGTACAACGTTACCAGCAAGCTGACTATCCCGGTTCCTGCAAAGAGCCGCACTAACATCAGCTGCTTGCTTCACCTTAGGGAGCAGCTGGGAAGCCTTATCTCAATCCCACTGGGCATAGGTGAGTCTCCATTTGCCCATTCCGATTTCTGCACGGGTAGGAGCAGGGTGTACTGCAGCAGAGCTGATCACAAACAGCAGCATGGTCAAGGCAGGAAATAAACTTTAAGTAGTAGCAGGAGCTGGTTAGAAAGGTTGTGTGTTCTCCATCCTGTTCGCCACTGAACTTCCTCTATTTTCCATGTGGAAACATCTTATTACAGCAAGGAGAGGGCACAGAGAAGGAATGGCTAGACAATCCAGAGCATAGTCCTATTGATCCCCTCCCTAGAAGAGGCTGCAGAAGCAACAAAGCAACCTAGGAGTCTGGGTTATTCAGCAACCAGCCTGGAGGAGACAGCTGTTGGGAGAGGTTGTCACTTCACAGAATCAGAGAACTGTTGAGGTTGGAAGAGGCATCTGGAGATGACCTAGTTCAACCACTCTGCTCAAAGTAGGGTCAATAGGTAGCAAAGTGCTCTATCCAGCTGAATTTTAAACACCTCCCAGGATAAAGACTCCACGACCTCTCTCAGCAAACTGTTCCAGAGTTTCACTACTCTGGTAGTAAAAAAGGGGTCTTTTGCTGGTTTAAAGTGCTTGAGCTACTATTCTTAATCATTCCTTAGAAGGAGGCAGAAGGCTAAACAGAAGAGTCCCTTGGACCATATTTGGTTCACAAACTGCCAAATAGACTGTGCTGAGTTTAAGCGTAAAGAGCATGAAACTGGGACTAGTATTAGAAGCATTCCTGGTGGTTTGCATAACATTTGACAGAATGAAGTGCACATTCCAAAATTACTATTTGGGGATTTTTCTTCTTTGAGATTGTGTCTTTTTTCAGACCTCTCTTGTAAGAAGCTGGGGACTTGAGTTCCATTATGACTTTACTGCCAGATTATCTCAGGGTTCCACATGGCCGATCCTTTCTTTAAACTAAAGCAGTATTTTATTTATCTTCTGGACCAGGAAAACATGTTTTGACATGTTTTTGTTTGTAAGCTATGGCACAAGAACATCAAAATAAAGGCAATTCCCACTTTGGTCATAAGTTCATTTGGCTTGCACATGTCTCTTTTAGACAATGCCGAAGATGGAGAGCTGTGCTTCAATTAACAGGAACAGGGAGCCAAGAGGAAATGGTAGCATTGCAGGAAAGCCTACCAGGGTAGTATAAACATGCACCTTGCTACTGCAGAAATTTGCCACTTGTTCTGAAAAAGCTCCGCAGTGCAGTTTCCTTAATAAAAATTTAGCTAAAGGGTTAAGTTATCAACACCAGATATGGCAAACTGCCTCTGATGTCTTTGAATTCTAGGACTTTTAAATACTATTAAAATACAATCCAGAAGTCTCCTAATGTTTGTTCAGCTCTGCACGTTGCTCATGAGTCTTGAAATGATTATATTAACTATAATGCTGTATCGTCCTCTTCCCTCTTCAATTCTTCTCTCCTGCCTGGCTTTATGAAAATAGATACCTGACAAGCAGTAATGGTAGGTAAGAAACAAGGAACTCCACATAAACATAAGTTTTGTTTGGCAATAACTGAAGCTGTATCAGCTGCTAACCCTGCCAACCAAAACCTCAAAAACACAAAAGCCAGAAATAGAGGGAAAGTCCTTTGAATTCCCTGCTACTTTCACATCCCTTACAGCATTTCATTAGGCTTTGACCATCATTTCCAACAGACACCAAGTAGTAACATGTTCCAGGTTCTTGCAACTTGCACGGTAGCACAGAGCAGCATTAGCACAGTAGCTGCCTCATAGGCTTTTCTAAAAATTAAGTTGCTGATCCTTCACATGTTACCCAAACCTCAGAAAGAGTGCTTGGCTTTACTGCTGTTGAAGTGACCAGTAAGACTAGGTAGTTTCACTAGTTACCAGAAAGGGAAATAAAACAATGTGGATAGTGATTTATTGACACTACTAAAGCACTGTAAAAGCAAAGAATGCCAAGGGCCTTAACCTAAACTTCTAATTCACGTAACTTTGGGATAGAGTGTTTAAAGCAATTGTCACCAAATTAAATTTTTGCTGTGTCTATCTTCTCTGTTTTCTTATTCAGAGATACAAGAGAAAGAAATGGAGCAAGCAAAGATAAATTTCTTTGGCCCACTTATAGCTGTGGTTGTACTGATCACTTCTGCACTTCTTCTGGGTTTTGTGATATTAAAGAAGAACAGAAATGTCCTGTCTACCAACCAGAGTAAGTTACTACTTGTCATTCAGCTCTACTGTCCCTCAGCTCACAGGCTTTACCCTTTGTAATCATCCCTTCACCTACTTTGCAGCTGCTGACAGAAAGTTAGGTCTCATGTTGGACTTAAGTTAAACTTCTTAGGACAATTTAGTTCCTGTAACAACTTAGTCCGTCCTGCACCAAGTCAAAGCATCTTTCTTCTGTCTCATCCTGGAATCTACTTCTCCCTCTTTTTTGTGCTCTGTGAGACTGCCATGGCACCAGCTTACCACCTTTTCCTGTAGTTTCATCCTTCTCTTTTTCTGGGTTTGGGGTAGATTTGTCTCCTAAAATTACTGAACTATATAAATCTTTCTTGCCTATCACTACTTATAAGAAAGGTGGAGCAGGGGCGGGGATGAGATGAACTTACATGAAGTGCACGGAAGGATCTCTGTCATCACAGGGTTGAACAGTCAAGGCATTGCTCCACCACAAGCTGCCCACACACTGGGCTGAAAGAATCGTCTTGTACTGGGAACTGAATTTGATCTTGGCATTTAATTTTTCAATTTTGTTCTAAGACTAGTTCTCAGCAGTCCAGGGTTTATTCAGCACAGAATCATGCTGCTATCAGAATCTATTTTTCCTTGTAGCAAGAGGGAAATGTATTTCTCAGTCAGTCCTGTTTCCCTATACAGCCAAGGGTCCTGAGCCCCACCTTGTCCTTTTTCAAATTCTAAGATAACTGGACATTTACTATCAACTCTTTTTCAGCTCCTATTTTTCACATTTCTGTAAATCACATATTCGTCTATTCTAGGTGTCAGTCTAGCAGTCTAGAAACTACCCAGCTTGAAACTGAGGCCATCAGCCAGACTGCTGGCCAGGAACCACCTCTGCACACAGCAAAGCATGGGGTCCCATGTTTTTAGAGGTTCTGCCAGAACAAGAATCCTCCTCAGAAGCCCTACAGAACAACATACAACACTTTTGTGTGACAGCTGAAACCCACGGCACAGTGTTCTCTGCTTTTATTTTTGCTCCAGAATGGTAGTAAATATGATGCTCTGCCTGTCTGCATGACTACCTTTTTGTTGTATATTTTATTATCCACTGTGACAATGTAAAATCCTGAGAGTCAATGGAGAAAGCAGAGCTACATGGGTTACAGAATATCTCAGAAATCAAAAGAGTTAAGCCACAATCTGTGAATCATAACCATCACTGCAAACACAATCAGGGGTAGGCTATTACCCATAGAATCACAGAATCATAGAACCATGGAATCATAGAATGACTTGGGTTGGAAGGGACCTTGAAGGTCATCTAGTTTCAAAACACCTGCCTAACCATGAGCCATAAATGCTTTTGGCAGAGCCACTGTGGCTTTGTACCAGTAACTTTCTTGTAAAGCTTCACATCAGAAAGAGGAACTTCGGGGCACTTCCCCACCTTCCGAGAAAAGTTGTGGAATTCCTATTAGGCATTTAAAACTAAAAATAATCTAAAGGAAATAGTTTCTTTAAACATAATTTGTGATTAACTTCATTTTTTAAAATATTATCCAACCTTAATATACCCAGACAGTTAGTGCCTCCACACTTTGTTCCTCTGTATTCTGACTGAGAGCTGTAATAGTTGTTCAGGTGGATGCAGGGATAGAAAATGATAGCATGAGCTATCACTCATATGTGTGTATATCTAAGCATACAAAATTAGGCTGAGCAGATAATGAAAAAATATTACGTAAGTCATGTTCCTTTTTAGTTGACTATGTTCTCCCTTTCTTAATTTTACTTCAGACCTTGATGATAGAGCAATTCACACACTGTGGTATGTGCAGCCATAGGAAGGAGTTTTATCTTTCAGAAAAGATCCTTTGTTTCACTCAAAATGTGTCAGTTCTCCAATCTTGAATGATCTCTGCACTTCATATTCTTCAACAGCACTGACATCTTTCAGGAGGAAGAATGTAGCAGAACTGAGACAAAATTCTTCTGAGATCTTGATTGTGTTTGTAGGTCTGACACTTTCAGAAAGAGCAGGGACATTAGCATCATATTCTCAAGACAAATTTAAGCTCAGAGTTGCAGTCTGGGGTCATAAATTCTCTACAGTTCTGCTGGGTGCAAATATTCTTTTCTGTTAAATGATGTTGTGAGTTGCTAGATTCCACCTCAATTTTTACTCCATTTTCCTGTGTGTGAGACAAGTGCATGTTCTTTTGAGTTAGCAAAACTATTTGGGAGTCAGTTTATTAAGCTATTACACTAACATTCCAAATATTTTCATTCAGATTAATATCATTCAAATGTTATTAGAAGTTAAATGTTTTAAGTTTTTGTAAATGTTTATACTTTCTAGCAAACTTATTTAAAAACATATATCTTTTTCTGTGTTGCTGTTTTTATTCTTCTTCCATTAAAGCATCCTGTTAGGGAATACCAACATTTGGTGTTCTCAGGGAGGAAACATTTCCAGAATTACTTCTCAGAAGCAAAGGAATAAAAAAGGTATTGCTGCAGTGACTGAGAATGGCACAACTGGAAGTTTCATATGTTCATTTGTACATATATACATATGATATGTACATCAGCAGCTGTAACTAGTGGAAGAGGTAACATGATGGGTTAGGTTTATCCTTTGACAACTCCCTTCCATCCTTAATTTGCTCCTAATTGGTGAAGTTGTTTGTTTTCTCCCTTGCCATCCCCCTACTTTAGGCTGCCAACCTCCTTCTATTAACTGCTCAATTTCTCTACCTCCTCTATTCTTTCCCTTAAATCAAGTCTAATTCCTTCCTGCAGGTAAAGATTTAAGGGGAAAAAAGCAGATGGGCTTCAGGGAAAATCTTAATTTGTCTCTGTGTCTTGAAACACATTAATCCTCTGCACTAGCAGGTGTAATGAGCACAGTAGCAAGGTACAGGAAAAGCATGGCTGATGTGCTGGCGTTTTTGTCAGCCGTACAAATGCATTCAGATTTCCAGGCTATTGCCTCACACACTTCATTTCTTTCTTTGGCAGCTTTCAGTCAGTTAGTGACTCCATCAACGTGGCAAGCATGTGAAAGAGTGTACGCCCACTGTGTACCACAGCATGGAACAGCTCCACTCAAAAACACCATTCCTTTATTTTTAGGCAGAACATTATGAATTTCAGAAAATGTTAACAAAGAAATGGCAAAGGTGTGTCAAATTTGTATCCAACGCCCTAACGTAAAATTCCGTTATCAGACTCAGAGTTGTGATAGATTGCTTCAGCTTCACTGATTAATGAGCACTGAATCACCAAACAGTTGAGATTGGAATGGATCTAGGGAGATTGTCCAGCTCAACCCTCCTGCTCGAGCAGGGTCACCTGGAGCAAGTTGCCCAGGTCTATGTCCAGACAGTTTGTGAATATCTCCAAGGAGGGAGACTCCACAGCATATCTGGGCAACTTGGTGCAGGACTCAGTCACCCTTCACGGTAAAAAGGATTTCCTGGTGTTCAGAGAGAACCTGCTGGGTTTCAGTTAGTACCTGTTGCCTTTGGGCCTGTCACTGGGCACCACTGAAAAGAGCCTGGCTCAGTCTCTTTTGCACCCTCCCTTCAGACATTTATATACACTCATGAGATCTCTCTGAGGCTTCTCTTCTCCACGCTGAGCAGCCCCAGTGTATTCAGCCTGTGCTCAGATGAGAGATACTCCAGTCCTTCAGTCATCCTTGTCCCTTCACGGGACTCTCCTGTATGTCCACGTCTCTCGTGTACTGGGAAGCCCAGAACTGGACACGGGACTCCAGGTGTGCCTCACCAGTGCTGATCAGAGGGGCAGGACCATGTCCCTCAGCCTGCTGGCAGTGCTTTCCCTGATGCAGCCCAGATACTGTTGGCCGCCTTTGCCACGAGGGCGCACTGCTGCCTCATCTTCAGCTTGTCCACTGGGCCATCCCTGTCCTTTTCCGCACAGCTGCTTTCCAGATGGATTGCCCCAGCCTGCACCTGTGCATGGGGCTATTCCTCCCACAGTGCAGGACTTCAGATTTCCTCAGACTTCTTTTTTTTTGGAGGTTCCTCCCTGCTCATTTCTCCAGCCTCTTGAGAGCCCTCCAGATGGCCACACAACTGGCTGGGGTCCACTCCTCCTAGTTTTTTATCATCTTTAAACTTGCTGAGTGTACACTTGCTCCCAGCATAGAGGGCATTAGTGAAAAGGAAAGTCAGTTAGTTTTACTGAAAATTCCTTAATACCAGCCAGTGCTACTGCAACAAGCAATATTTCCGTATGGTTAACAAGTGACGGAACAGTGGAGTGTTGCATTTCCAGAATATTCTAAAGTTACTTCTGAAGGTATTGTTACTAACAAAGCATCCCATGGCAAATATCCCTTAGGGGAATTTTTCCTCTTTCAGGTGAATTATTTGCTATTGGAGGTTATATTAAACCAGGAAAATACAGTCATTCTATTAAAGAAATCTATCTATGTTTTGGTTTCAAATTCTCTTTCTTCTTCCTTTCCAAACTCAGAAGACAAAATGCAAAATTAAATAAATATATATATATATGAAATACTTCTCTCAACTGGAATGCTGGGCTGGCATAATTCAAAACTGACCTCTCCTTGGTTTTCCATCTTGTACACTAGGAGGACCATAATGCTGGGACAGGGAAGGATTTAAGCAAGACATGTTTTCTGATTTCAGGATAGACTACCAAAAAGTTTTCAAGAGAAAAAGTAAGAGAGTGAGAGATCCTTCCTACTAAATGACTCTTACTGGGGAGCCCAGAACTGGACACAGTACTACGGTTAGACAGGAAATCTGGTGAAAGCTGAGAAAGATGGGGAAATGGATGAGGACTGAGAAAGTGTAAGGAGATGAGTGATACACCAGGCTGGCTTACAACTGGAAGTGCACATGCATCAAGTGCAGAGCTGCTTCACAGACTCCAGGAAAGCTGGGGAAGGCTTGCCACTAGCAAGAAGAGATTGTGCACAGAGGTCCAGAAATCCAGAATATCCTTACAGACATTGACTTGTCATATCTTCTCACATACTTGTGAAATTTATGGCAGATATGCAAGATCAAGTTATCCTGCAGTCGGTGTGTTCTTGATATTGAGACCACAATATCTTTTGTCCATTGCTTTTGTTAATCTCTTAAAACAAAAACAAAAACAAACAAAACAAAACAAAAAACACCTCATGAAAGTAAAAAATTATGGTAGCCACCTGTTTCTAGTAAGCAATGCTTATTATTTCAGAAGGGCATAGACCTAGGAAAAAATGGAAAGATGAGTTGACAGTAGCTCAGATTGCAGTTACATACCTACATGCACTGCTGCTTGCACCATGTATATTGCCTGCCCTCTTCTGAAACATGCTTTTGATTTAACTTGTACAGGTGTGAAAATGGGACACAGAAGCAATGGAGAGATCTTACTTCTTTACCTTCCAGTGTTAAATGCAGTACCGTACCCAGAAACATAAGTCATATTTTTAAAAAGTTAGAATACTAGAATTGGAAAAGTGAAAAAAGATGATTAAGTCTCTAGAAAGCATGTTTACAATGTGGAGTTTATGGAGTTCAACCTATGCAGGTGATGAAGAAAATGGAGAAAGGGCCTGATGAATCTGTCCAGTATTCCAACACTTGAAATGACTGATTAAATAAGGAAGATGTGAGAGATCCTTCCTACTAAGTGATTCTTACTGGGGAGCCCAGAACTGGACACAGTACTACAGGTGTGGCTGAGTGGGGGAAGAATGGGGGAAGAACACTCCTCCTAATCCAGTCCAGGATACCATTAGCTTTCTTTGTCACTTATGTTCAGCTTGGTGTCCACCAGGACTATTTCTGCAAAGCTGCTTTCCAGCTTGTCATCTCCCAGCATGTGCTGCTGCATGGAAAGGAGACAAAGAAGTTGAGTTGAAAGAGTCAGAATAATCAGGTTTCTTGAATGTATATGAAAGATCCAGCATATAAAACATTTGTACTGTGGAATAGAAAGGGACTCATGTAACAAAGTACGAGGGGGTAAACAAATTATGACACCTAGCAAGAGATTCTATGTGGAAAGAAAAGCCAAGACAAAGCCAACGAAAGAAAAGAAGATGCTCAGTATCCTATTCTTTTATCACTAGATAGTTTCTTGAACGAATTATGAGTAGCCACAACTTCTATTTCTCAAGTTGCCTATGGCAACAGAGTATATTGTGAGCAAGGTAAAAGCTTTTCCTAGTAGATCAGACATCCAGAAGGAGAGGATCTTAAAACTGCGAGGTCTTCTTTCTCCAGAGATTTTTCTTTCTACGCCTGGGATACTATGCAAGATCTACTGTCCAATTACTGTTTGGAGAGTGTCTCAGTTGGGATTGGATTGGATTGGATTGGCTGAAACTGGTAGAATTATGCTGAGGGATAACAACAGGTCGCACGGCCAGTCATCTTTGTCCAGCTGTATTGGAAAAGATAATTTAAAATAATGAACCCCTCAGTAACAACTAATTCCTTCTTCTGCTTTAGTTCAACCAGAATTAGAGTTTATACTTAAAAGGCAAAGCTATCGCTTAAGATCTTTGAAACCATGGGAAAGCAGGCTAGAAGTGCTCAGGAGTGAAAACTATTTTGCAGACCTAAGCCTTTATAGAAATTCAATCAGACTTTTAAGAAGGTGGCTTGGTTTTTTTTAATTGGGTCAATGGTTAAGTCCCTCAATATTATGTATGCACCCAGAGCAGAAAGTGTATAAAAACAACTCAGTACAGGAACAGAGAAGGTTTTATCAATGAAAATACAAAACCGCTTGATCAGCATAACACACTGAAACATCAAACCCTTGCTTCCCCTAAAGTGATGCAAAGCAGCCATTTGATCCCAGAACACCGAGTTAGGAACCATGGCAAATACTTATCTTCTCATATCGGTTTTACCAGTCCTAAGCTTCCTCTCACTGGCAAAAAGTGAGTGGAAGTCTGGCTTCAAGGGTGTCCCATCCCAGACACTCATCCATGGAGGAATTTCAGGGTACTGACTGTAGCTGGCCACTCTAAAGCCCAGCACAAACACCTGCAGTGGCCGTACACCGCAGAAGGAAAACATAGTTATGTCTTATAATGACGGTCCCCAGTCAGGTCACTGGGTTTGGGTCTTTATTTCGTCTTTCTCCTCCTTTTGCCTTCCTGGAATGCTTGGCCAGCGGCGCCCACACACCCCGAGCAGGCCTGGCGGGCTCCCCCGTCTCCCAGACTCCCTGGGACAGGCAGCACGGCTTGAACTGACACCCCGGGACCCTTTGGGTTCCACATTGATTTCATTTGAATTCCACGTCAATCGCATTCCTTAAAAGCCGAGGCTGCGGCGGCGGCACCGCGGGATGAGGCGCGGGGTCCCCCTGCCGGCTCCGCAGGCCGCTCCCTCGGCCCGGCGGCCCCGGGGCCGTGCGGGGGCTGTGCGGGGC
>VWPU01001498.1:7409-24414 GCA_013398955.1 Callaeas wilsoni | reverse complement strand
GCTGTGCTGGGGCCTTGTGCGAGTGCCTCTGCCCTTTGGACAGCGGCCGGGCTGTGAGGGGAGCACCCAGCGTCGCGCGCTGCTTTTGTCTGCCTTGGGCTCATCCCGAGCTCCTTTGTTCCCGCCTGTGGTTTTTAATAAATTTGTTAAATTTTAACAGCGTGAGACCGTTATTTCTCACAGTTTGGGCCGGTCCGTGAGGGGAGCACCCAGCGTCGCTGCGCTGCTTTTGTCTGCCTCGCCACCCGGAGCCTTGCGCTTATCCCTGGCTCCTTTGTTCCTGGTTTTGGTTTTTAATAAGTTTGTTAAATTTTAACAGCTTGAGACCGCTATTTCTCACAATTTGGGCCGGTCCGTGAGGGGAGCACCCAGCGTCGCGCGCGCTGCTTTTGTCTGCCTTGCCACCCGGAGCCTTGGGCTTCTGCCTGGCTCCCTTGTTCCCGGTTGTGGTTTTTAATAAATTTGTTAAATTTTAGCGGAGTGAGACCGTTATTTCTCATAGTTTGGGCCAGTCTGCGAGGGGAGCACCCAGCGTCGCCGCGCTGCTTTTGTCTGCCTCGCCACCCGGAGCCTTGGCCTTATCCCTGGCTCCTTTCTTCCTGGCTGTGGTTTTTAATAAATTTGTTAAATTTTAATGGTGTGAGATCATTATTTCTCACAACCACCGTCAAAAAAAAGGCACCAGCTGCATCCTCTGTGCTGAGCGAGCAGCACGGTCGGTCTGGAATTACAAACATTTCTTTGGTGCAGAATCAAAAATAAAAAAAAAAGGAGGGGGAGGAAGAGAGTGCAGTGCTGAGAGGCACCCCGGAAAGCACCAAGCTCTCCCCAGCAGTGGGGCAGCAGCTCTCCCTGTTCCTGATTTTGGCTCAAAACACCCCAAAATCCCTGCTGGTGGCACCGCATGAGCAGTGGCAGGAACTCAGACCTACTCAGACCTAAAAAGATCATGACCTTTGGGGAGGTTTGATGTAAAAATTCTGTTTCTATTTAAAAAAACAAAATTGTGTTACGGAAGATGCATGGGTTTGGGGAGGGAGCTGAGTTGTCACTCACCTTTCTGGATCCAGGCAAAAAATCGTTCAAGGCCTGAGGATCGCTGCAAAAACCAGGAAAAGGTTTAAGGAGGCAGCGCCAACACAAAATTAGCAAATTAATGTTAATAAATGCTGCGGCTAATGACGGGCACACATTTATGGTCCAAGAATTATGTTTTATGACCAATTTAAATGATCAAGTGGGTGCTCAGAGGCCAGTTTTTGCCTTCTATATCACTCAAACCCCTTATTCTCCTTTCCCCCTTAATGGTACAAATCAACAATTGTCAACTGTTTGTGATCAGAACAAGAAATGAAATAGTGAAATAATGGTGAAATAGCGTTTGGGCAGCAAATGGAGCCTTAAATGCCATAGCTTTGGGTAAAATAACTAAAGAATGGGGTTTGTTTCCATTCTGCCATTATTCTCTGTACTATTGGGCTGTTTCCAGACCTTTGGAGGATGTTTTCCACCCATTTCAGGACATTTCAGCCCTTTTGGAGGACACCTCAGGTGGGTTTTGATTCTGGGAGACCCAGACCAGCACCAGAGAAGCCCTGACGGAGATGGAGGGTGGTGGAATCCTGCTTCCCACCCAAAACCTGTGGGACTTACTAAAACACATCCGGCATGCCCCAGCTGTCATTGGCATCTCTGTCAACTGCAAAGAACAGAGAGAGAATGTTATGTCAGGAGAGCAGGGGGATGGTGATGGTGATGATGGTGATGATGGTGAAGATGATGGTGATGATGATGATGATGATGATGACAATGCTGCTGGTGACCAGACCAGCAGACACCTCAAGAGGAGGATCCACTACTCTGAGGGACATCAACCCACAGCCAGGATCCTGGAGAAGTTCCAGGGTGGTTCCTTGTCTGTCCACTGGATGGATTTCACTCCGAGTTCTCCCAGGAGGAGCTCACGTTTCACTCTGAATCCCAAACCAGCAGGCTTTTGGCCCATTTTCACCTCACCTAGGGGCACTGGTGGCCCTTGCTGGCTGTGCCTGGTGTGGGATGGTCCTGGAAATTCTAAACACCAAGAGCACCTGGAGCCAGATGCTGGCAAAGCTTGGCAAGAACTCACCTTCAACATCACTTATTTATGCACTTTTATCCCTAAAATTCCCTGTGGCAAAATGGATTTGGAAGGATTTGAGGATTTTTCTGATGATAACCTGCAGTCAGCACCAGGCCACTTCCTCTCAAACCCTTTTTGATGAGCACATCTGGGAAACTCTGTTTTTGGTGGTGTTTTTTTGATGTTTTCCCTCTTTTCCTCAGATCTGAGCTGGATTTGGAGGTGCAGCAATACGAAACTACTAATAAAAATCAAGGAAAACAGGAAAGCAAGCATCCACTACATCAGTAAACTCTAAAGATAAAAATATCTTCTGCTATCATCCCCAAAAATGATATTTATGAAGATTTCCCCCCTTGTCGTTCCCTGGGGGGGGAAATGTGCATTAAGATGTTTTGCAGCTACCTGGATCTCTGTGCTAGTGCTTGAGTGAATTAAAGCCAGAGATCACAGCCTCTGACCTCGGGGGTGCTTAGTGGGGGCTCAGGAATCACATTGGGTGGCACGAGGGCAAAATGCCCTTAAATAAGACCCAAAATATTCCTTATTGTTTTCAGTGATTCCAAAGGAGCACAGCTCTCGCTAATTAACGTGCAGGAGTGACCGCCTGAAAATAATTTTTCGAATAACTTTGAAAAGAACCATTAAAATAAGCCCCTGCAGGGCTCGGAGTTCTCCCCGTCAACGTAAACGTTTGATATTCCTTAAATAAAAGCGCTTACTTCGATCCGGAGGGACCAGGGAAAAAAGGATGCTGCGCGGGCGGCACCTGGCCATGGCTGAGGGCAAAATTCCCTTACTGGCAGGTGGCCATTTCCAAGGGGCACCCGGTTGTGTCTGAGGGCTGCACTAGCAGGGACTGGGTGGGTCTGAGGACCAAGTTCTGTTGTTGGCAACCGATCCCGGGACCGAGGTCAGCGTTCCGTTGTGGGCGCCCGGTCGTGTTTGGGGGCCGTGTTCCGTTGCCATGGGAGGAGAGCAGGAGCGATGCCGTGCGCCCCAGCTGTGAGCAGGGGAATCGCTAATAAAACGGCTTCAGAGTCCGTCAGAAGTCGAAGAATAAGAGATTTGATGCGTTTTCCCTGTTGTCAAGGCAGAACAAAAACCAAAGGACAACAATAGAACCCCATGGAGTGATGAAATGCTGCCTCAGATGGCCCCTTCTCACCCCTCTCTAACCCAAAGAACATTTTGGATCCGTTTCAGTCAAAACAGCGATTCTCTGGAGCCACAGTGAGTGTCCCTCATCTTGCAGCTTCCCTGTGGGGAGGCCGGCGTCCTCCCTCCACCTCCAGCATTCAGGCTTTTGTAGCTTTTAATTAATTTTTACCCCTAAAAACACACTTTACAGGGTCTCAAGAGTTTGAAGATTAAATTATTGGAAGAGTTAAAACTCTTTCTGAGGTGGGAAGTGGAGGAAAAATGTTTTTAACTTCATGGTGTGAGACAAAGGGATGAAAAAATGGGCATTTTTATGATTTTGCTTCATAAGATCTGGACGAAATTGCTTTTTTTACAAAAATGTGGATTGTCCTGGGCCTCTGCCGAGGACTTTATGTTTCCGAAACACTTTAATCCTCATGTCGTTCTCTGAGGAGTGTCATGAAGCTGAAAACCTGTGAGCTGAGAGACACTTGGGGGTATAAAATAACTTGAAAAAAAATGAAATAGAAATCAAATTAAGCCCTTCCAACTGATTTCCGTGGCCAAACCGCATTCATAGGATGATTTCCGCCCTGGAGCCCTGTCCAAGGGGGATATTTTGGAGTACTTGGTTGTGAGATGAGGAAACAATGGGATTCAGCAAAGGGGTCGTGTGGGAATGATGCCAAAATCCTGGATTTACTGCCACAAATGGCCTTCCATGGCACTTCACACCTTGTTAAAGTAAAACTTGGTCAGTGGAGCACTTGGGAAACACATCGGGATCCAGAGGGAAACATCTTTGGAGAAACCATCTTAATGCAGCTCGTTAATTACCGCCGTTAAATCCATAGCCACACATATAAAGCATTACAGTATTGTTTAATTAATTAATTGCAATAAATATTCAGATGTTTTGAGCCTGCTGGGGCATTTTGAACAAATCCTGCCTCGATTCTTGTCCCCAGGTTTATTTGCAGTCTTTGATCCTGTTGATTTGAAAGATTTGGGCCCATCTCAACACATCTGGGGTGACCCCATATAGGTTTGGTTCCACAGTTCTGAACACAGGAAGGGAAAGGCAGGAAAAAAAAAAAAAGAAGGGAGAAAAGGAAATGGGTGGAGGGAAGTCGGGGGGAAGAAAGGAGCAGGAAGGGAAGGAGGGAAAAGGCAAGGGGGGAAAATGGAAGGGGAAGAAAAGCGAAGGGGGTCAGTGTAAATGTTTATATTGATGATGCTTCTTTTTACTTGTTGCTTTTGTTCTCTTCTGCTGTTTTGGTGATGATGTTGAAGAACTGCAGAGATAATTGTGCTGTTTTACCTTTTCCATGCAAGGGTTGTTGACAAATGACAAAAAAAAAGAAAAAAAAAATGGAGAAAAAACCCCTTTTGCCTCCTTGTTTCACTGCAGCACTGCCTGGTTCTCCTGAGCCTCTGCCCTGGAGCAGGGAGATGTCCCCAGCCCAGCCCTGCTTGTACACCCAGCTCCAGGCATGGGAGCTCTCATCTTTCCCAGCCCCCACAAACCTGTCCCACCTGAGCATCTCCAGGGACAGAGATCTGGGATCTCTGAAACACTGGGGCTGTTTCAGATCAGTGCTTTTCCTCAGCTTTTCTCCCCAGCCCTTGGCCTTCCTGCCTGCTCTCAGCCCCCTTGGACAAGGAGGAGGTCCCTCCCTGGGCTCTGTTAAAGCCCTTGGGGTGGTTGGTGGGGGTGGAGACAGGGATTTTTTATAGAAGCCTATGGCTGTAAACTTTGGAGTGAAATAAAGGCAGAACCCATCCTTTAATTCAGAGCTCTGCCAGGCCCCCTTCAGCTTTGCCCTCCTCTCTGTGGGTGCCTCAGGGGCCAGAAGTGGGGTGGGGACACAGGTAGGAGACGAAAGGCGGGGGAAGAAAAATGAACAATTAAAACCCGTTTTGCTCATCAGCCCATCCCAATCCCAGTGCCATCTGCTCCTGGAGAAGTCATTCCCTCCGTTGTCCAACCCAAATGATGGATAGCCCGGCAGTTGGCACTGCAGGCCTTTCCTACTCTGCTCTCAGAGCTCACACTCAACACGAGGTACCGGGACTATTGAAATAGCAAGAAACCCAGCACAAGTTCTCTGTTGCTGATTTCATTGACTTTTTGGGAAGCATTTCTTTTTTAGTCAAACATGCCTCAAATTTTACAGATTTGAGGCCACACTGAGGTGATGCCCACAGGGACGCGTTTCCTTGTGAACCAAGTGTCACAGACTCCTCCAGAACAGTTCCATCTCTGCTCCACAGAAGTTATTTAGAAGGGTGTTGTCACAGACACGGACATGGAGGAGCAGCCCCTCACACTGGGAGGGACGGACGAGCATGGTCTGGCTCGAGATCGGAGGCTGAGCTCGCAGACGGAGGGCTCTGCTCATGCATGGCATGTCCCTGGTCCATGGCACGTGGATGGCTCTTGCCATTTCAGCAGCAACTGAAATAGATGGCTTTTAGAGAACCAAAATCTGTCCGTTCACCATTATTTCATCACGAGGAGAGTAGGTCCCAGTGTACCATGGTGCGGGTGAGAGTGCTGGTCCTTCCTCCTCTGTGGTGGTGTGGATGTCCCCTGTGTCACACTGGGAAGCACGGCAGCCCCATCAGTCCAGCTCTGTACCTCCACTTCAACAGCTTTTTGGGCAAGCTGAGGTATTTCTACCTCCCAGCTGGGACCCTTGAGACACAGAGCTGCAGGTTGTAGTGTCTGCAGCACAGCAGTGTCATGGTTTAGGTATTCTCTAATTTAGTATTTCTGCGAAAACCACATGCCGCTTCCCCTCCTCCTCTACCTCCAGCTGGAGGCACAAAAGGCAAAGCTTGAGGGCTGAGAAAAGAACAATTTACTGGAAACAGCAATGAGATAAGAAAACTAACGGTAACAGCAACAGCAACAATATTAATAACAAAAGGTATAAGAAAAGAAGGGTTCACATGGAAAGCCTGTCACGATAATCAAAGCCAGACACTTTTTCTTGACCAGAAGGAAGCCCTGGTCTCTGGAAGAGATTCTCTTCACCCCTGCCCCAGCAATGATGAGAAGTGGTGTAGAAAAACCTCTGTGTCCTGGCCATGCACGCTGCCAGCTACTACAGAAAGGATATCCTGTCCTGGCCAGAACCAGGACAGGCTGTCACAGCTGCAGCCAGTGAGGGTCAGCTCACCAGCGTAAGGCACAACAAGACTTCTGGAACAGGATGGATCCCACCTTCGTGGTGCCCAGCGTCACCCCAGGAGATACAGGGCATCCACGGCTACCGCAGGAGTGTGGCCAGCACCCACCACTGCAGCGTGGAAGGGGCGAGACTCAGCCCTGCAGCCTTTTCTGGGGTGTCCATGCAGGGCTGGGGACAGCAATGACACCCCTGCCAGTGACCCACAGCCCAGGGGTGTTCGAGAGGTGAGAGCCGGCAGACACAAAGTGCAGCCTGGCTTTCCTTTGCTTTCTAGAGCAAACAGCCATCTGGGGCACGGTGCCTGGCTGCATCCAACAACAGCTCTTGTCAAGGTGGGACAACACCTGCATCCTCCTCAGGTGGAGGAAGATCCCCCACAGAAGTGGGGAGTGCCCTCAGCCCTGGCCCTGGCCCTGGAGCAGAGCCTGCAGTCCTTCTTGCCCTTCTCAGAAAGCAGGAAACCACCCCAAAACGCCCCACTCTTCTTTCGGGAGCCCACCTCAGAAATTACAAGGCTGAGCTCCAAGACTGAGCATGTCCAGGGATTGCTCCCACACAAAAGGTGCCAGGACAGAAGGCTGTTGCTGGCCTTCACCTGCTCTGGGCAAAGCTTTGTTTCTTGGGGCTGGGGAGGAACCAGTAGGTTCACTTTTTTTCAGGGTCCAAAGGGTCATTTGTAGTATCTCACCTTTTTTAAGGTCCACAGTGTAATTTCTATGGTCCTAATTCCCCTTGTTTGAGCACAAACCCTCATTTCTAAGTTGCAAGCCCTGCTCTTAAGGTCCCAAGGCTCATCAGAAGTGCCCAGAGCATAATTTTGAAGGCCCCAAGTCTTGTTTGGAAGGTCCAAAGTTTCATTTGTAGAGTCCAAAGTCTCAGGTTTGGGCCCAAACTCTTTTTTTAGCTCCCAAAGCCCCTCTATGAGGGACCAAACCCTTCTCTTTATGATTCAGTCTGCAATCTGGCAGGCTCAGTGCCTCAAGCCTCTGAAGATCCATTTTTGTTACAAAACATCTTCTGAGGGTCCAAAGCTTAACTTCAGGTTTCAAACCCTCCTTTTCACTTCCAAAGGTCCGTTTTTAGAACTCAATGCTTGGTTTGAGACCCAAGTCCTCCTTTGGAGGGCCCAAAGTCATCTTTTACTGCTTGTAGCTTCCATTGCAGCACCTCTTAGTCAGGACCAAAGATTTATTTCCTGGGGCAGAGAGGAACCAGTACTGAGCACAGTGGGTAGCAGGCGTTTCCTGAGAAACCAGGTGGTTTTGGTTTGACACAGGAAAATGCCTTTTGTTACTCCTCTGCCACTCTGCACAAGACTTTAGGAACATAACTTACAAAAATGAGTGTTTGTGCACAAACAAGGATGGTTTGGATTCAAACAAGGAGGCTTTGGGTCTTAAAAATGGAACTGTTGGTCCTAAAAAAAGACTATGGGTACTAAAAGACAGGCTTGGACCTTACAAATGAGCCTTTTGGCCTTCAAAAGAGGACTTTATACCCTAGAATTCAGTTTTTGCACCTTCAAAAGGAGGCTTCAGGCATGAAGAACATGAGACTTTGAGCTCTCAGTGAGGAGTTTGCACGCTAAAAGGAGGCTTTGGACTCTAACATGTTCTCCTGTGGATTCCACAGCATCCTAGTGCTCAAAAGCCATCCATGATCCCTTGTGGGAGCTCCAGGGTGAAAGAGCACCTGGGTGGGAGCCTGGTAGGCAGCTCATGCCTGCCCTGTGCCGTCGCTGAAGGTGTCTCTTGGGTAGTGCCACTTCAGGGTCAGCCCGAGGCTTACACTGAGGGCAGAGAAAATTCCTTGAAAATGAACGGTAAGAACCCAATGGGCACAGTCCAATACCTGGGAAGAACGGGACAGAAACCCCCAGCACCCCGAGTGTGCCAGCCAGAGCTGTGCCCAGGCTCAGTCACCACCCCAGCAGCCTCTGACCGGGGCTGCTGCAGCTCCTGGAAGCAGCAGGAGCCCTGCTGGCAGGTGAGCAGCCCTTCACCAGCAGCACCTGGGTGGTCCAGTGACTTCCAGCTGCAAGAGGTGCCGGGATGTGGTGGCCATGAGGGCCAACAACGTGTGCTGCCCTGTGTCACAGAAGTGGCAGAGATGTGGAACTTTGTGGCTGGCGATTGTGATCTCACCTGTCCAATGCTTGGTATCCTGAGGAGTGGGCCAGCAAAAGCTCTTTTGGACTGAGCTGAGAAATGGGATAACTTGGCTCTTTCCCCTGCTACTTTCATGCCTGCCTTTTCCCAAGTATTCTTTGTCCTTGGCAGCAGCTATAAGCACCAACAAAATGCTTTTGACAGCTGAAGGTGCTTTTTGGGTACCATTTGGAGTTTTAAAAATAATTTTATTGAGCTACAAATATTTCCTTTCCCAACAGGTCATCTTTCTGGAGGAGGTCCTGATATCCTTTGTCATCCAAAGCTTTTCACTCTGTCCCTGAGAGGAGCAATGGCTACAACAGGGAATGACTTCTTTGAGTAACATTTTCACCGGCCGCCTTGGACTTCATGAATGCCCATGGACCACGGACACAGCTACTGCTCCATCCCTGAGTGTTCATGTGCTGACAGCCTGGAGAGAATTCTGGGGCGTTCCCTGAGAGCAGCCAGACTGACCCAGGTGTTGCTTGTTTTCATCACATTACAGTCAGGAAAAGTGAACATCTGATAATGCAAGGCTCTAGAAGGAAAGGAAGGCAGCCTGAGACCCAGAAATCGGTGTGGATTTGTTGGACTTTTGGCAGATTAAGCAGGGGAACAGACTTTTCCAGAACTGTTTCCCTATCAGTAGATGTCAACAGGGTGTTAGGCTTCCCCTGATATTTCTAGGTTGGTGATTGGAGCTGTTGTCCTTGGTGTCGTATAGCAAACTCAGCATTTAAATATTCATATTTAAATTCACATACAGAATCACAGAGTCAATTAGGGTGGAAAAGTCACTAAGGTCATCGAGTCCAACCTTTGATCAAACACCACCATGTCAACTAGACCATGGCACTAAGCACCACGTCCAGTCTTTTCTTGAATACCTCAGGGATGGTGACTCCATCACCTCCCTGGGCAGCCCATTCCAATATCTAATCACGCCTTCTGTGAAGAAATTCCTCCTGATGTCCAACCTGAACCTCCCCTGGGAGAGCTCCGGACTATATGTCCTCTTGTCCTATTGGTTGTTGCCTGGGAAAAGAGGCCAACCCCCACCTGGCTACAACCTCCTTTCAGGTAGTCATAGGAAGTGATAAAGTCACCCCTGAGCCTTCTTTTCTTCAGGATAAAATATCCCAGTTCCCTTAGCTGTTCCTCATAGGATTTACCCTCTAGACCCTTCCCCAGCTCCATTCCCTTCTCTGGACATGCTCCAGCACATCAATGCCTTTCCTGGACTGAGGAGCCCCGAACTGGACATGGCACTCGAGGTGTGGCCTCACCAGTTCCAATACAGACGGACAAGCGCTTCCTCAGTCCTTTGCCACACTAGTCCTGGTACAAGCCAGGATCTGTTGGCCTTCTTGGCCACCTGGGCACCTGCTGGCTCATGTTCAGCCACTGTCGACCAGCACCCCCAGGTCCTTGTTGCCTGGGCCACTTCCCAACCACTCTGCCCCCAGCCTCGAGTGCTGCATGGGGTTATTGTGACTCAAGTGTAGGACCTGGCACTTGGTCTTGTTGAACCTCATACTGTTGGTCTCGTTCCATTGATCCAGCCTGTCCAGATGCCTCTGCAGAGCCTTCCTACCCTCCATCAGACTGACACTGACACCAAATTTGGTGTTGTCTGTGAATTTACTGAGGGTACACTCGATCAACCCATCCAGATCGTCAGTAAAGATATTGAGCAGGAACTGGGCCCAACATGAATCCCCTGGGGACACTCCTGGTGACCAGATGCCAACTGGATGCAGCACCATTCACCACCACTCTCTGGGCCCTGCCTGGCCCTTACCCGGGGTAAAGTGCACCTGTCACCTATTGTCTCATCTCTTTTCAAATGTTGTTTGCCTGCAGTCATTGGCAAGGGAATGACTCCACCACAAAGGATCCTTTTGCCCCCAGAGAAGATTTGCATGGACTGGAGGCAAAAACGGAGACCTGGAGCAGGACTTTACAACCTTGGTAGCACCTGCTACCTCAACGTCGTCCTGCAATGCCTGACATACACACCCCCTCTGGCTAATTACCTGCTCTCTCATCAGCACAGCCGGTTCTGTGAGTACTTTCAGGAATATCTCCTTTTAGATCTCTTGGGCACATCCCAAGGGTTCCCAGAACCTGCAACTGGATTTAGGAGAGCAGCAGCCCTTCTTTGTTAGCCCCAGGAGCTTATGTTCCTCAAACACTCAAACTAAAAGCTACTTGTCCTAAAATGGTGCATTCATCTTCAGAAAGGCACCTCTTCCTAGCCCCGGGTCTCAGTCCCTTCAAGTTAAACCCTCTTGGCTTATTGCATAGAAAACTTGTGCCAGTTTACCCTCCCTGTGAAGAACATTTTCTAAGCACTAAAATGTCCCAGGCCTCGACATTGGCACCTCGGGAGAGGAGGAGTAGAGAGTCTTTACAACTTCAAGACCTCCGATAGGTTTTCCACCTGGGGATTGTTTTGCTAGCCTAAGAAGTTTCCCTCCTTCCTCAGGCCATCAGCAAGGCTTCTGCATGATGTGCATCATGGAAGCTCACGTCCGGAAGGTCCTGTATTCCTCAGCCAGTGCCATCCGGCCTAGGGCTGTCATCAGGGACCTCAAGTGTAAGCAATTTCAGGTGCCTTGACAGGTTTCCTTTCCTTCTTTGAGGGGAGAACTACTAACTTCTTTCTTAGTCATAGGAGAATTTAAGCCTGACATGCCGGGAGATGCCTACGAGTTCTTGCGCTGTACTCTCAATGCCATGCAGAAAGCTTGTCTGAGTGGAAGCAGCGAGTAAGCACAAGCAGATTCCCTTTTCAATGTTCTTGAATTGTTGGACTCCTTGAAGTACTCCCATTAAGGAAAACCTACTCCCAGAGCTTCCTAAGCTAAACTCTTGGAGGAGGTAACTCTCTGCCTTGCCATTTATTTCCAGCTTGGACGTCTCTTCCCAAGAAACTACCATCATCCATCAAATATTTGGGGGCTTTCTGAGATCCAGAGGTACACTTCCACAACTACTGCCCGTCTTGGCATTTTCTGTGCCCTTTTGTCTGCCTGTGACATGCAGCTGGTCCTGTGATGACTGGCGTAGGAGGACCCACGAGCATAAACTGACACCATCAATTAACTTCCCTCAGCATTCTGATTTTCCTTCCAGTCACATGCCTGAGCTGCCAAACAGCTTCTGATTTCTACAAGGCCTTCCTGGATGTCCTTTTGAAAATCAAAGTAAGACATTTGCAGTTGTGCTTCAAGAGGTCCCAAGGCCCCTGTATCTTTCCAGAACCAAAGCATTTGTCTTAAAAACCTCTTTTGCAAGCACAAGGGACCTTGGTGGTGGGTGGGAGGTGGAACGGACAGTGTCCTTCTGCAGAGACCACGGCACTGGTCCCTCCGTGGTGCTGGGTTCAATTAGCATTATCCCCTCTGCACCCTTGACGTGTTCTCCTCCCTCTTCCCTTTGCCCTCCCTCAGCACCCCTCTGGCTCCCAGGCTGATGGCTTGGATCAGTTTTCACTGCTGATGCCCTTGCACACCATCAGCAGCTGAACTGAGCAGCGGCACCGAGAGGGAGCTCTAGACGGCCCCAGGAACCCCTGAAACATGGGGCAGTGTTCAGTATCACACCCTCTTTCTGTCCCCTTGCAAACACTGCCTGCGGGGTCCTGGTGGGTCACCTCAGCATCAGCTGCCTGGGCCTTCCTGCCACATCCTGGGAAACGTTTGGGTGAGGGCATTTCCCACAGCTCAGTGGCTCCTTTCTCGCTCCTCCAGGGAGCTTCATCTCTCACCACAGCTCTGGAGGACTTTGTGACACCCAAGCAGATGGATGGGAGAAAGTCCTTTAAATGCAGCAAGTAAGACGATTTCTTACAATATATTAACACCAGATTCTGCATGAGGGGCTGCGTGAAATCAAACAGAATCAGTTTCTCAAGTTTAATGCACAATAATGAGATACAGCTTTTTAAAAATCTGGCCTTACAGCCTGGAACAGCCTTAAAGTTAGTGCGAGGGTGTGAGAAAGGAAAGGTTGTCTGTCCCTCTTGAGGCAAGGTCGGCTGCGTTTCAGCACTCAGCTCTGTGCCTGGGTCCAAGGTGTAGGAAGAAGGTTGGTGCCTCCAAGAGGGTCACGGTCCACCACGCGCCCAGGGTCCTCACGGTGTGTCTGGGAAGAGCTGATGACCAGACCTGCAGGAAGATCAGCCAGGTGTGTATGCAGCCGGAGCGCAGCTTCCTCTTTGGAGCAGGAGATTCCCCAAAGCAGTATGCACAAGCTGCTCTTGTTGGGCTTTTCATGTTCCCTCTTGGGAAGAGGAGACTTCCCGTGGGAAGACCAGCCTGGACTCTGCTCTGGCAGAGCTGCTTTGGCAGAGAACACTTTCCTCCTACCCAAACCAATGCTGAAGGCTATTTCATGTGGTAGCTCAGATCCTTTCTGAGCCACCTTGGTTTCTCCATAGGTTGTGGAGTATCCTGAGTACTTGGATCTTCGGCCATACATGTCTGACACAGCTGGAGAAGCCCTCCCCTACTCCTTATATGCTGTTGTGGTGCACAGTGGTCACACTTGTCTTGGCGGACACTTTTTCTGCTACACAAAGGTAAAGAGCAACTTCCCTCCTGGCAGGGAAAAATGTGTGCTGGGAAGACAAACTATCCCAGCAGCGTTACTGGCAGCCAAGAGGAGGCTGTTCCTCCTTTGAGGCTGGATTGGACTTGTTTTGGTGTACTCTTGGTTTGGCAGTTTTCTGTGAGAAGCACTGCCCTTCCCTCCAGAGACAGATGCCTTCCCTTACAGGCGAGCAATGAGCAGTGGTACAAGATGAACGATGTGTCTGTGGAGAGTTGTGGCATCCACACAGTTCTGGGGCAGCAAGCCTATTTGCTGTTCTATGCCAGGTAATACCAGGGTGACGTGCTCAGAATATGTTTCCTTTTCCTGTCTTGTCTGTTTGTCTTCTCATCCTCCTGAGTGTTTCTGCCATCGGAGACAATTCCTCCCTGCGTCCTTCAATGCTGTCAGTTCTGAGCTATCCCACACCTTGCTGGGCTTTAGGCTGCTGTCCTGTGTGAGCTGCTCCTTGTCTGCTCTCTGGAGCTGGCTAATGCAGAGAAGAGGGCGTAAAGGGGCCTCCGGGAAAGATGGGGAGGGGCTCTTTATCAGAGAGTGCCGTGACAGGATGGGGGTAACAATTTCGAAGTGAAAGAGGGAAGATTTAGATTAGATATAAGGAGGAAATTCTTCCCTATGAGGATGGTGAGGCCCTGGCACAGGGTGCCCAGAGCAGCTGTGGCGGCACCTGGATCCCTGGAAGTGTCCAAGGCCAGGTTGGATGAGGCTTGGAGCAACCTGGTCTAGTGCAAGGTGTTCCTGCACATGGCAGGAGAGTTGGAATGAGATGGGCTTTAAGGTCCCTTCCAACCCAACCCATTCTGTGATTCTGTGACTCTGTGACTCTGTGATTCTGTGACACTTTGATTCTGTGACTCTGTGATTCTGTGATTCTGTGATTCTGTGATTCTGTGACTCTGTGACTCTGTGACTCTGTGATTCTGTGATTCTGTGATTCTGTGACTCTGTGACTCTGTGACTCTGTGACTCTGTGACTCTGTGATTTGTGATTCTGTGATTCTGTGATTCTGTGATTTTGTGATTCTGTGACTCTGATTCTGTGATTCTGTGACTCTCTGACTCTGTGATTCTGTGATTCTGTGAAATGGAGGCTGTAGGGGGCATAAAGACGAGGGCTTGCTATGACAGGGACAGACCTGGTGGGAAGCCCCCAGGTGTCTGAATTTCCCATTGGTGACCTTGGTTCTCTGTCATAGAAACCGCTCCTAAAAAATGACCGAATCCCAGATGAGTCTGCAAGAAATGCCCTAAACAGAGATCGCTCTTTTTCTCTTCAGGTGCTCCGATTTGCAAATGGAAGCAAAGGCAGCTTCTTCAGCGTCCCAGTCCTTCCTCAGTGAGGGGGAAACCAGCAGCGAGGCGGGTTCTGCAGGACCACAGGGTGTGCCTGGTGGGATTAAGGTGACACACAGCCAGAGGAACAGTGCCAGGGAGAGGGAGAGGAGCAGATCCCCGCAGCGGGGCAATGAACGCCGCAGCTGGTTCATGGACACCACCAACTACAACAGCTCAGCAGGGAGGAGGAGGAAGAGGACAAGTCCTCCAGGTCATGACAGCACTCACAGGGATGGCACAGCTCCAGGGCCCTCCACCAGGAGCTGCCAGCGTGCTCCAGCACACAGGGTTGCTTGGGAACAACCCCTGCCAAGAGAGAGGCAGAAGGGCAGACCCTCACGGCAGGGCCACGATCTCTGCTGACAGTTTGTGAAGCTCAGGGACTACCCCCAGTCAGAAAGGGAAAGGAGGAAACACTCGTTTGGAACCAAGAAGCAGAAGAGCCAAAGCCGTAATTAAAACCCCTTCTTGGCCTTTCATGAATATTTTATAGGGCGTTTCCTTCTCTTTAGGTTTTGGGGCAGTTGGTGGAAACACACAGTGAGGGATGTTGGTGTGATGGGATTTTGAAAGCCGTGGGCTTGCATGTGGCCACCTGGCAATCCCTTCTTTTTAAAATATGAAGTTCAATTCACTCAAAGGAACATGGACTGCAGAGCCAACAGTGACCAGACTGAAACAGGCTGGACAGCTGCACCCCAGGGCTGCTCGGCAGCACCAAGTCCAGTGTGGAGCCAGGAACAAGCAGTGTCTCCCAGGAATCAGCACTGTCCTGTTTAACACTTTCCTTAACTAATGGTCTGGAAGCTGGGGCAGAGGGCACCTTCAGCCCCACCCTCACCTCAGGTTGGCAGATAACACCAAACTGGTGGTGCTTAGGCCAGGGGGTCGTGCTGCCACCCCGAGGGACCTGGGCTGGTGTTGTGGTTTGACACTGGCCAAACTCCAGGCACCCATGAAAGCTGCTCACTCCCTCTCCTCTGCCACAGCTGGGCAGAGGAGAGAAAAATTTAATGAAGGGGTCATGAGTTAAGGACCAGGAGAAAACACTCCAAAGGCAAAACCCGCTCAACTTAGAGGTACAAAGTGAATTTATTACTAATAAAGTCAGAGGAGAATAATGAGAAGTAAAATAAGCCCTTACAAACATCTTTTCTTCCCCTGACCCCTCCCTCCTTCCCACAGACAGGGAAGACAGGATGTAGGAGTTTGGTCAGTTCATCACCCGAGATCTTCTTCCACTGCTCAGGGAGAGGATCCTTCCCCTGTGAGACCGTGGGGTCCCTCCCACAGGAGTCAGTTCTCCATGACTTCTCCAGCGTGGCTCCAACCTCATGAGCAGCAGTGCTCCCAAACCTGCTGCAATGTGAATTCCTCTCACGGGCACACAGTCCTCCCAAAACTGCTGCAATGTGAATTCCTCTCATGGGCACACAGCCCTCCCAAAACTGCTTCAGTGTGGGTCACTCTTCCATGGGGTGCAGTTCTCCAAGGAGAGTCTGCTCCAGCCTGGGAGCAGGGCCCCTCTCTCCTCTGGGTTTTCCACTGGATCTCAGCCTCCCCCAGGCGTCCACCCGCTCCGGCACGGGCACCTCCCCCACGGGCTGCGGGTGGATCTCTGCATCCCTCGTGGATCCCCACAGGCTGCGGGTGGATCTCTGCATCCCCCGTGGATCCCCACAGGCTATGGGTGGATCTCTGCATCCCTCGTGGATCCCCATGGGCTTTGGGTGGATCTCTGCATTCCCTGTGGATCCCCACAGGCTGTGGGTGGATCTCTGCATTCCCCGTGGATCCCCACGGGCTGCAGGTGGATCTCTGCATCCCCCATGGATCCCCACAGGCTGTGGGTGGATCTCTGCATTCCCCGTGGATCCCCATGGGCTGCAGGGACCATTCACCATGGTCCTCACCACGGCCTGCAGAGGAATCTCGGCTCCGGCACCTGGAGCACCTCCTCTCCCTCCTTCTCCACTGACCTTGGTGTCTCCGTGTTGTTTCCCTCACATGTTCTCACCTCCTCCCTTTCTGCAGCTAGAATTTGAACTGTGAGTCCACTTAGTTTTGATTTCTTCTTAAATCTGCTATCACAGAGGCGTCACCAGCCTCTGTCATTGGCCAAATTTTGGCCAGCAGCACGTCCATCTTCAGAGCCATCAGGAATTGTCTCTGTTGGACATGGTGGAAGCTTCCAGCAACTTCTCACAGAAGCCACCTCTGTGGTTCCCCCCGTTACCAAAAACCAGGCTGTGCAAAATCAACACAGCAAGGCAAGTGACAGGCACATTTGGCCTGGCAAGGCATGGCCAGGGCAGAAAGCAGCAGGCAGGGCACGGCAGGGCAAGGCAGGGCACGGCAGGGCAAGGCAGAGCAAGGCAGGGCACGGCAGGGCACGGCAGGGCAAGGCGGGGCACAGCAGGGCAAGGCAAGGCAGGGCA
>VWPU01001496.1:0-80117 GCA_013398955.1 Callaeas wilsoni | reverse complement strand
TATTTTATTTTATTTTATTTAGAAAGAAGACATTTTAAGTAATGTTGCATGTGTAAATTATTTATTAAGATGTAAAAAACTTGGGAATTGCTTGTACTGCATATCCAGCACATCTAAGCCCATACTTTGAAAGGTTTTAAAGTAATTTTAAGCATGTATAATTGCTCTTCAGTAGTATTTTCTAGAACATGGCAAAACTTTACATTGGCCAGCTTCATGGTTTTGACTGATGCTAAATTATTGCCTTTATTAATAAAGACATTATCATTTCAGGGTGTGTCTGAAAAGAGGATCATCCTCATTTCCCCAGAATTTTATGGAAGTTTTATGTCAGAGTTCCAAGCCAAAAGCTTTGAATGTTTTTTGTATATACTGTATTTAATTTTGTGTGATTTTTTATAACACAGTTTCAGCTCTCTTATTTCAGTACAGTGCACAGCAGAAGATGCAAAAGAAATAACCTTACAGTAGGATTTCTTTTTTAAGGAAGTTCAAATTATCCACATGAAGACTCTTTTCCTTGTGGTTCCTGAGGCTGCATTACAGAAAAAGAAGATAAACATCTTCAAATATTTAAAGAATAAAAATTTGAAAGATATGGAAAGCCCAAATGTCATTTCCCCAGATGTTTGAGTGCAAATTTCTTGAAATTTAAATACAAAGTTCAAAAGGCCTTGAGGAAAATTATCTGAGACTTATTACTCTCTCAGAGATGTGAATGCCTCTTTTATTCCACCTTAACCCTGTGCACATTTGTACTTTCTTCTATGCCCATGTTCTCATAAATGTCAGGTAAAGTCATTTGAAATAAAACAAGAAAATCATTGAAAAATATTTGAAATTTTCTACAAGCCTTCATTTACAAATTTTTTTTCATGCATTTTCATGTCAAGACTTAATTGATTTGATGAGCTTTTTCTACTGCCAATTAAGCAAGAACTGTGAGGATTTCAGAAATACAAATAATAGCTAATTCACTGTATTCACTATTGTATTATCATCTGATAAAATGAATTGTATTACTTATTTAATATAGCAGTGAGAAGACATTTACCACCATGGACAGAGAAATCACCTATTATATCAATTTTAACTCAATGAATTCTTGTTATTAAGTTAATCATGTGGGGTAAGCTACCCACTATTTGCTGCAACAACTGAAAAGGGACAGCGAAAATTCCAATACTTTAGTTTTGTTTAGACCCCAATAGAAAGCTTATCATAGCATCATATGATTTTCCTCTAGACCCTTCAAGCTCTTTGTTTAATTTTTATTAAATTTATGGTTGTGTTGGGAAGCACATTCAAAGATCATCTACTTTAATTCCTCTGCCATGGAGTGGGATATATTTCATTAGAACAGATTTCTGTAAGCTCTGTTCAACCTGACTGTGAACAGTACCAGTGACAGAAAATCCACATCTGCTCCAGGTACCCTGTTCCAGCATCTCAACACCTTCTTAGTAAAAAATTTCTTCTTTATATCCATTCAACCTTTTAATTTAAAGTCATTGTACCTTATTGTGTCCCTTATTCTGTCATTACAAGTCTTTTTGCAGCTTTCTTTTCAGGCCACTTTATGTACAAAACATCTGTAACAAGGTCTCCCCCACACTTTTCTGATCCCATCCCTAAATATCTGAGCAGCACCCTCTGTTCTTCCCAGGATACAAGTCTCTGGTTCCACTGCCTATTACTTTTCCTGTTGCACAGCAGTTGGATCAGAAGGCCTTCAATCAGCAGTGCTGGCCTTCTGCCTTCTGTCCAATTTCTTACACACGGGAATTGAAAAAGCTTTTGCTGTAAGAATAATGTCATGAAAAAATGCCAAATCTGTTCAGTTTCTCAATCCCTAAAGGCAGGTTCCTGGGGATCCCATCCACTAGTTCCATAAAAAACTGAAAGTTCACTGTCCTAAATTTTCCTCTCACTGCAGGTTCTTCCTCAACAGTTATTATGGATGACTAGATGACATCTCAAGTGTAGCAGTTCTGAGTTCATCAGGAATGCACAAAGAGACACAATCATCAAACAATGATTAATGCTTCAGTTTTGAATAAAAATCATGATTAACATGAGTATACTTGCATTAAAGTATGAGTATACTTGTATATAAACATAATTTTTATTTACTTGTTTGTAATAAGTTTTCAATTGAAATGTCTACATTTCTCCATTTCTGCACATGTTCCTTCTTAAGAAGATTAGTTTTATCAAATCTTGTCTGATTAATTTCTTGAGAAGAGTTGATTTTAAAGGTGTACTTAATTTCTCATTAAAGTCAACAGGATTTTTACCTTTTTTATTTTTACAATGCCTCTTAATTTCTCTTTTATCAAGGTACTGCAACTGAAGTCCTACCCATTTGTGCCAAAAGAACATTGGCCTGGAAGTGTTAACCAAATATATAGAAAGTAACTTTGGGAAAGTATGACGGAAGAAAAAATTTATTTTCATGCTGAAATAATTTTATTCCTCTTATTCCTTTTGTCCCCAACATTCCTGTAACTTGTTTCATATTCAATTTATGAAATCCACCATTTACCTATAGGTGTTTCTGTGCTTTAATAAGTGAGGTTTACAGTACAAGTAAATGAAAATAATCTCACACAAAATAGACTGCTTACAATTGCTATAAAGAAGAAAAATTGCATTGCTCCTGCTTCTCACACTAAGAAAACAAAAAAGAAGATTTTGAAAAACAGGTATTAGCTTTGCTCATAAAGGACTAAAAAATGGAAAATTAGAAAAGTAATTTAAGAAAAACCTAAATGTGTTGGCACACACAGAAGCTTCATTGAATTTCTGTAACTGTCAGAGTAACAGAAGAAAACAAACCGGAAAAGAATATTAATTGCAAAACTCAGGATAGAATTAAGTGTGATGATGGAAATAAGGAATTTCAAAAATGACTTGAAGAAAAAAAAGAGAATCCAAGGGGACTCTAAGAATTAATGAGACTCATGTTAAAGCTTTTTGGCAAACAGTATAGTAATACATGAATGGAATGGATAGCAATTAACTCTGTTGTGGATGCTGAAATGCTGTTAGCAGGGAAATTTTCTCTTCTTGCATTTATTCTGTGAGAACTTTCCCTTTGCTGTGTAAGCTATGTAAACAATAGATAGAGTTTTTGTAAATAGCATTCATATCTGGTATCTTCTGACCTTGTGTACATTATATTGAGAAAAAACATTTCTGAGTGAGTGTCTGAGATTTTGACCAATCACCCTAAGAGAAGTGTAAGCACTGTTCAAGTGCTTTATAAAACTAAAATATATAAATGGTACTGTACATTTAATAACTAATTCATTCCTTGCCCTAACTCCTGCCTCGCTGCATCTCTGAGCCCCTGCTTGGAAGCCCACACTCTGTGAATGTCATTAAATGTTTAAATGGAAAAGAGGAATGATTTACCTTGACATGCATATTTCCTGCTTGGCTTGCAAATCATGAACAGTTTGGGAGTAGGAAGATTAAGACTACTTCCATCATACCATCATGATATCTCTGCCTGACCCTTTTTTTACTGAACAGAAAATCATCAGTTCATCTGGGAGTGAGAACCTTGGTGCTTGTGGAAGATCCTGGCTGCTGGATCTGCTGCTGGATCACAATAACTCCTCCTGCATTCACAGAGGCTGATGCAGCTCCATCTGTGCAGTTACTGACCCATACGTAGCATCACACTCGGTTACCAGCACAGCACTACAGCCTCCTCTGTAGCCTGCCTTGGAGCCACATGCAGCTCTTGGGAGAAGTTTTACAGCCTTTTGTCTAAAAAAAGCTGAGGTGCAAGAGCCCAATTGCTGCCCCCTCTGCACAACTACTTGTGTTTGAAAGAATCTTTCTTGTGGAGAAGGTAGCAAGGAGCAGTTGGAAATATGCTGTTTATAATGCAGCGGCCTTGAGGCAAGATTCCAGAAAACAGCACAAGATACCAGACAAATAAAGGAATAAAATCTGACAGAAGAAAGGAAAGATGCTGAATTCTGCAGCTTCATTCTTTTCGGTTTTACAGGTAAAACATCACCTGTATTAAAATATCGAATTCCTTTATTAACTGGAGTCTGGATTTGTTAAAGCCAGTGATGGGAAGTGATGGGAAGTGATGTTATGTGGTCCTTCATGTGACTGAATAGAAAGAATGGACAAAGTAAAAAAGCCCATGTTCAGGTACATATTTGCAGTATTTATTTACAGCACATTCCATGTAATTTGCTATGAAAACAGCTGAGTTTAGCGATTCTGAAATGAATAATGAAAGAAGATTAAAAAAAAATACAGAGTAAGAAGTGCAGCAGAAAGAGCATTAGAAAGAACAGTGGGGTTTTTTCCTACTTAGGTATTATTCTGGTAGAAAATCAGAAACGTGTTAATCTGGCTTAGGCAAAACCATATATTTCTAGTTTTTGGGGTTCTCCTTTTCCTTTTTACCTAGAGTTTATTACATTTAGAGAAAAAAATATGTGCAGTGTTAATGATCTAATGATACCCACCATCATGATGTAAAACTCATACTTTTTCAATTTTTTTTTGCCAAACATACCATTTTATTACCTAAGTACTCAAGGCCACTCACATTAGAACTGTAGTATATTTTTTAGCAGCCTTTAACTCAATAAAATTCTTTCAGTGCATATTTTGTTCACTCTAAATATACTTTTAAGCATCATCTATCTTATTTAGAGAAGAATCAGAGATATTTGGAAAAATAATATAATTTTCTAGTAAAACAGATGCTAGATAAGGCTGAGACAGAACCAGGGAATACAGTAGCATGTTTGCTATAGCTCTCTGTCCCTTACCACATTTTCTATGGTTGCTAGTGTCAGCATTCACATATGACAATACAAGGGTATAATGTTGTTGGAGATGGAAATGTTATAGTATGACCTAAACATCTTCATGAAAGACTTTTGCCGAATTTAAGCAAAACTGTATTACAAAAGCTGCAGAGAAGACCACCACACCCTGAACAGGCCTTCTGACTGAGGCCCTCAACTGCTCGCTAATGGAGATAAGCTAAAATAAATTCAGGTCTGGGGAGAAAAGAAAAAATTCACAAAGGGATGAAGCTTAGCACCTTTGGAGTGGAGACCCCAGCCCCAGGGCTATCAGCTGCCAGGCTCCCACAGACCCTCACACCAAAGGGCAGGGAAGGAAGAGAGGTTTTGGGTGTGTGGTGAAAAAGCCTCCGGTCCGAGGCAGTGAAGGCCCATCCTCCGCTGTGCAGAGCAGCTCAGCCGTGGAGCCCCTTCACCCTGGGAAAAGCTGCATCCATGTGAAGGACAGCAGAGGGGGCGTCACGTCAAAGGCCANCCCCAGACCCTGCACCAGAGCACTGCAGATGATGCAACAGATCCACAGCGTTGCAGGAGATGGTGTCAAACTTGCCCTCCCCAAGGGAGGCACCTGGGCGTTCCCACCTGGCCCAAATGTACATTATTCCATTGGATTCTATACTTTTCAGTGGCAGTGATGGGCTATGGGTGACCCTCGCCATCAAGAAGACCAGATGGAGCAACAAGACCTTGTTGGGACCTTCAGAAGGATGATATGTTTCTACCTAACCCGTGTCACTCTCTCCCTTTCCCCCACCCCCCAATACACTTCTTTTTCTATTTCTTTCATTCCTTGTTTTCTTTCTCTTTGCCTCTTTTACTATTAAATAAAACATATCAAATTTTTGGCACCATCATCTAGTTTTGTTTGGTTTTAATCCTGTTTTTTGGATATATTTCAAACCTTTCTGGTTCCAATCCATTTAATTCACAGAAGCTTAGCTTCCCTTGCACTTCTGTGTTTAACTAGTTCGTAAGAAATGTCTTTTCCAGTTTTCACCTTGTCAGTTGTTTTCCTGCTAAGCTTAAGGAATAATGTAACAATGTTTCTGCTGATAGTTTTGTATTGTGGCTAGGAATTACAATATATTGAGAAGAAAGGACTTTTTCACCACATAGAAACATATTTGGAGAATAAGTGCATTACACTGGAATGACATTATGTTCCTTTCTCATTACATGCAATCACAGTACGCAATATTATCCATAAAGAAATCAAGCTCTGTCTAAAAATTAGATACTGGTTCTACTTCCTTATTCCAGTGGGAAGTTCATTCTTCAATTACATTGCTCTGATGAATACAAACTTTCATCTAATACCCAGACTAATTTTATTAATACTCATGTCATATCCATTTGTTCCTTTACCAACATTATCTTTTATTTTATATAGTCTTGCAAGATCTATTAAGAGAGAATAATGAGCCTGCAGTGTCTGATTCTTTCTTTCCTCTTCATGAATCAATAGTGTAGCCAGTTTCATATTTGCCAGTAGTTCCTCCACCCCTAGCTTCCACATAAACAACTTATTGCAATTTTTTACTGTTGAATCTGTGAATTCATCTGCTGATTCATAAAGAACTATGATAAAGAGTTATGTGGATTCACTAGAGTCTTGCCACTTTGTGGAGATACTTCTTATTTCTCACTAGAAGCATTGTATTATTGCCTTTGTCTTAGTATGCATCATGAATCTCTTAATTGAAAGTGAAACAAAATATACTTTTAGTTTAATTAGGGAACTTTGGATATCCTTATTTAAGAAAAGCTTTTTTAATTTTTTCCCTTGTTCTTCATTCTTCTAATAATTGAAGAAGATCAACTAAAATATTGCCACTGCTAAGGTTAGTTTTACATTAAGTAATTCTCTCTTTGACTCAAAACCTGATTTTATATTTCTGTCCTTCATGATGAGTCCTTTTGCTTCTCCTAGATAAGGAGACATTGTTTGTTCTTAACATCTTCTCCAAAATGATCATTTTGACAGCTGAATCAGTCCATATACATTTTTCCTTCCGTTTGTATAATAGTTTCCAGCCAGAGTTTCCAGCTCCCCTATATTCCAGTCCACCTAAGTAATATGTTAGTTTGACTACTTAAATTAATTAAATTAATTAACATTAAAATTGGTTTTAATTAAATTGTTAATTTCTGAAAATGAACACTTTTAAAATTAACATCCCTTAAATTGCAGCTCATTTTGTTTGCTAGTTCATTTATTTGTTTGCAGATGATGTAGCTGTTCAATTTAAATTAAATCAATTCAGGGCCTAATTGGACTAAAGTTCTATACTACTAGAGTTATGAGTATCTGAATAAGAAAAAGTAATAATAATTATTTATCTAAGAAACTCGTAGTTACCCATTAATATTTAATTTCAGGTAAAAAAAAAAAGAGGAGGATCAACAAATAAACATATGAGCTTCTATAAACAAGATTGCTTGATCTTTACTTTAACAAATCACATTTTCTTTATAAATAATATGGTCTTCCTCATACTAAAAGAACTTTAACTGTCCTTGAATGTGTTACACAGATTTCTTCTTAGTTCCACATCTGATGGATGAGTGTGTAACTGACATCTAGCTTTACTCAGTAGATTGATTATCACATTCTGTCCTGAAATCTTCTCACCTAAATAAATTTTACTGGCTTTAAATTTATCCATGTCGTTTCTTTAAAGTCTAAAACACATAACCATATACCAACAGAGTATTAATATCAGTGACGTGATAGTACATTGCTGCGTTACCTAGACAGTTGCTTGGACTATTGTACACAGATTTGTTTCTGAACTTAGTTGTATACTATCATTTAAACATATTTTTAGATTAACAGCAATGCTGTAATGTTCCAAGTTTCATATGACTCAGCAGGAACTCTGATTTTGATCCTGTTTGTCTTTCAATATTGATGTATTTCATAGGAAATACAATTTCTATAAAAGTAATGTAATTTCTGACTTTTTTCCCAATATAAAAATGAATTTATTCCAAAGGAGAAAACATCTTGTAACTGGCATGGGTATTTCCTGCCCCTAAGCTGTACTTTTTACTTCTTCCTTTTGATTACTTTCTAAAATGAGTGTTATTTTTACTCACATAAGATGAAGCTGATATGTGAAGAAAAATACAGATGTTATTAAAATTGACTAATTTTTAAATCAACATTTCTGTGTGTACACATGTAAATTGCAAAACACATTCTTCTCAAATTGTGAGAAAGTATTGTGAAGTCCTAAAATTACATCTATAAGTTTTTAGAACTTAATTTCTTACTCTGGTTGAGTATTTTTTGGTCAGACTCTGAAGTTTCTTTCGTACAATATTGTCTTGTTTGGAAGATGTAAGTACATAGTGCAGAAAAATAAATATAAGTGAAACTACTAAAATCAACATGAATGCAGACAGATTTAAAATTGAGAACAACTGAAAGTGCCTTACAGACCAGACTATGCAATCTGTAGAAATACTATATGATTTCTCTCTTAATTTAAGAAAATAATCTGTTGTGTTTTTCAGTCCAGAGACACTGAAGATATAATCAGAACATTCACACATGTTTGTGTGAATATCATCCAGGCTTCAAAATATTTATATTTCTAAACTGAGGGGTTGCAAAAAGTCTCTGTAATCCTCTGTATGCTAGATGACCCTACATAAAACAGGGTCTTTATATTTCGGAAAGGCCCTTGAACAAAAAAATCCGCTATGTCTCACTAATTCCTTTGTCAGAGTGTGTGGTATGAAATATATAGGTCTTCAGAATTTTGTTTTGGTCCATATGTTTTGTATATCAAGGGATAGAAGGAAATGCATAGATTTCAATAACTTTGAAAACCAATATTCCACTGTGTGAGCCAACTGTCAGGCTGCTAGGCATTGAATAAACATATTTACTTGTGGTTTTACCCAGTAAAAGGTATCATTTCAAAGGAAAATGAAGATGCATGAGTCATGAAAAGGATTATTACTGTTCAAATACTGCCGTAGGAATGGTTCATCAAGATGGCAAGTTATTTTCTGCCGTCCAGATTTAAGAAAGAATATGATTTTTCTATTATGAACTGCAAAAGCTACATCATAGTTAAAGAAGCTTAATAGCCAAGTATAATAGCCAAGTAATCGATCAAGATGTTTAGACTAATCTTGCTATTTTGAAGTACGAATATATGCAGGTGGTTTTCTTGCATGACAAAAAAGAAAAAGAAAAGCCTTGTTTGCTTTATAACAGTGTCCAAGGGTAGAATTGACAATTTCAAAATTACTGTGCTGTATTCATCCTGTTGTCACATGGATGACACTGTTTTTTTACACAACCCAGTAAACTGCACAAACTGTGCTGGCACTGAGAGCTGCTGTAATGCTGCACACACAGCCCAGGGCTTCCATGGCTGGGGTTGTTTTTTTCATTCCCCAGGCTGATTGCATGTTATACATTGTAAGACCATTAAAAAAAAAAAAAAATAAAAAAGCAAATCAAACTTCATAAAAGATATTTCAGCTCATAATTGTGTATTACAATTAATTCATGACTGTGTTCCTCTGCCTCCTAAGACTTATTTTAAAAGGGCAAATAGAACCAAAGCTTTCTGTAGAAAGTCATCCAGATGGGCTTCTTCTCTATGTTTGGAAGATGACAAAACTAATAAATGAAATTTTTTACTTTTTTATTTGCATTTAATTATCAGTCTCTGGAAGAATTTGAGGTCTATTTTTCAAAAGTATTCTAAATTCTATAGTTGAGGTACATTTGTGCACAAGTGTTCTAAAGGCATGTGGATGGAATGGTGTAAAGATGAACATGGTGGTGCCGGGTTAACAGCTGATCCTAGAGTATCTTCCAACATTAATAATTCTACCGTTCTATATGAATATATAATTAGTTTAGTATAATTATACATCATCTTCTTTTAATTCTTATTAGTAAAAAATAATTTTTTTTTTCCCAAGCAAGCTATTAAGTGACAGCAGCAAGTCTATGGAAAAATTTATTAATTCTTTTTTTTTTCAGTACTTATTAATTGAATTTCAGTTGTTTGTTCCAGATCACAGAAGTGAGATACTGAAGTGAAATTCTGTGATTCTGAGTTAATATGAAATTATGTTTCCTTCAAGATCATCCACCACACTGTAATGTAGCTGAGAAAGTAGAATAATCTCCTTTATTATTTAGTTGTACAATAGTTGTACTGTAGATTCCTGCCCTTGCCTGAAATAATTTCTTTGCCTTATTGTATAACTTCATTGATGACAATTTTTATCTAATAAAGAAATCACATGAATCCATGGGTACATAAAGATGTTTTTCCTGTTACATTCTTCAGTCTTGTTAAAAATCAAAACCAAGCACACAAACAAACAAAACCATAAAACTCCTCCAAAATAACAAAAACGTAGAAGATCTCACAACACAACAAGAACAAAATAGTAATTAAAAAAAAAAAGCCATTATCTACATGCCTATAAATTCACCTGGCTTGTTCTTGTCTTTAAAAGTTCTTAAAAATTTCCTATCTTGCTTAATCTAGGTCATGATTTTACTCGTAATTTACAAATGCAATTATACAAGTTTGGTTCAATTCTCATCACCTCCTCTCTGAGCCCTTCTTACTTTCTGATGCTTATTTTGTTCTGGAATTTGGATTGCAGATTCATGTGACCCAGAATTACTCCAACCTTGGCTTCTGAAAGACACTGAAAATACACCATAGAGGTGTCATTTTCGATATATTTGAGTACTTCATGTGATCATCCAATTTTAATTTTTTACTCCATCACAGGCCTACTTGGAGCTCATTCACTCTGGTCCTTCTTAAAAGATCTGATTTCCAGGGTTACCTTTCTACTTTTTTCCCTTCAAGTCTTCCTTTGTGTGGTGATCTGATGAGAACACTCTGATTCAAGAAAGGTTGAGAAGTTTTAATTGTACATCTGACTTTGCTAAAACTCACAAACTGCTTGCTGCAGCTTTATAAAATTGTTCAGCATAAGGAAGAGCAGAGCAATGGCCAAGAGGAGTCAGTCCCACCAGACGTGGAATGCATTACTGGGACTGTTTGCTTGCTCATTTTAAGAAAGAAAAGATATTGATTGGAAAGGTGCTGATATTGTTCTGGCTTCTCTGTCAGCTTTTAAACAATACATATGCCTGATCATTCCTGTTGAATTCTAAAGTACTAAGAAAAATAAAAATTTGTTTTGCCTAATAAGGTGTTGCCACATAGTAAATGCCATCTAACAATTTAATTTTCCACTGCTGTTAATTAACTGTTAGCCTATCAGGTCTCTAAATGCATACAATTATTATTTCTAACTATTTTCCATTTTCACCGCAGTAGATACTGCAGTCTGTGAACATATATTCAGCTTAGTAATCAAATATTATTCTTTCCTCCCAAGACATTTGGAAAATCTATTTTTTGTCACATTGTACTAATGAGAATTCCATACGCATTGTTTAAAGGAATAAAAGATAATGGAAGTATTTCAGTTCTTCAGATTTTTAAATTTCTTTCTGACTGAAGAAAACTAGACAACTTTATTTTTATGCATTCGACCCAGTTAGCAATCTCAGTAAATGTAAACAAGGGTAAAAGCCAAAGATGTGTAAAAGATTTATCTTTCTCATTTCTTCAGACTATGATCAGAAACCTTCTGTCTTTGTCAAACAAAGAAACAAAGGTTTGCTTCATGGTGATTTAAATGCATCATAGGGACATGAACATGTCTTTGGTTGGAAGTTCTAGAAACAAGAATGCTGTTAATAAAGAAAACAAGAATTTGATACTGGTTTATTTGATTACTTCACATTGGTTTTTGTGCCTTTCCTAAGAGGTTTTTTTTTTTAATAGCTTATTTTTTTTTGTAACCATTGCTAAAAGGTATTTCAAAACTACCATGTTTCTTTTACATTAAGACAGAAAAAAAAAATCATAGGAATAGGAACGATTTCTAGATTCGGGGTTAAGGCATTCATCTTACATATATATAAGTTCTCCCATCACCATGAATACCAAAATCTCCTAAGACAAGAATTTCTCTGTTGAGAGCAACAGTCTAATAGCTGATACTTTAACCTTCACTGTATAGCCCCTGACACTGAAGTAAGTACATTGCCAATAATGAGGCTGCTTACATAATAAATTTTTTCTTGTATGCAAAAAATAAGGTGTTAGAATATTGCTGAATCTAACCAAATATATTACACATGAGAAATTGTAGAGAGTATGTTAACACTGAAGTTGGAATCTATCAAGAATACTAAATTCTAGCTCCAATTTTACAGTAAATTCCAGAACACCTTAATTGTGTCCTCCAAGACTGTACATTTTGTATAGGCACTTCCTTACACATGAATGAGTTTCTTTTCAAAGATGGTAACTGTGTAAAAACTTCTCAAGTCATGCAAAAAGACAAATTTGTATAAGTACTTGAAATATTTTCATATGCGAAAATACAAACAAATACATAGTTGAGAAGTATGTGGAACATTTTTTTCTGATTTTGCCTTTACCCTGACTCTATGATGTTCCCTTATAGAGACAGACTTCTAGACTTAAAAAAAAAAGCAAAAAACCCCCTTTTAATTATGCACTTACCACAAATAATATAGCACATATAAAATAGAATTCAGTTTATTAATGAAGGTTGCCAATATTTTCCTGGACTAGAAATTTTTCAAGAGCGTTTATCAACTTTAATGTATGGACTTTTGATTTAAAAACTGAGTTTATAGTGGAAATTTCATGATAAGTAAGGAAAAGTCATTCTTATTCTTCATGAAATTAATTTCAAAGTCATTCTTTCAAATTTTTCCCTTATGTAGCAAATGTTTTCTAATTATTTTCTTGCACCAAGAGCGATTTTAAGAACACAATTTAATAAGCATATATTAAATATATTTCAAAATATTCAGACATATTTATGTTTTTAGTTCCTTTTACTAAGCAGAAGCCATCAAACAGAAAAAAAGAAAAAACTTTTAAATTGCAAAAAGTACTTTAATTTATGTTACTGTATCAAGATGATAAATTATGTGCTTTTAGTAGAAATATAATACGAACTACTACTGTACAAGCAAACTCTCTATGCTGCTCAAGAATGGAAGAGCTTCATATTGGTAAATGTCACTGGATAATTTATCCCATGTTAAACTATTTTATCTAGTTTTAAATAATCTTATATATTAAAAAAATGGCATGCAAACTGCCCAATTGCTTTTGGGAAGACTTCTGCACAAGATAAAGTATGATGTTCATTCCACAAACTATTGTGCATCAGTGCTATCAGTTCTGCTGGACCAAAAGCTACTTGATTCAGATTGTAGTGCAGAAAAAAACCCCAATGTGTTCTGCTAATTCTGTCTCCTTGAATTAATCAATCTTCCCGTGGGAAGCCTGTTGTCACCGAAAAACGAACAGTGCAAGTGGACATATATTATTTTGGCATATCTCTAGAATACCAGGAGACCGAGCATTTAGGAAAGAGTCTTCTTTCAGCTTGTCCAGTGGGTGAATGATTATACATTTCACAGTTGCTACAAAGATTATACAGATGCAGCAGGAAGACAGAGTTTTAAAGATGCAGGCTGAAGTTGGAAGTGCAGTTTCCAGAAACCTTTATGGATTGTGTATCTATATTCTTTAATTAAAAGTTGCCGGAAACGCAGGTCAGGTTTCTAGCTACAGTAATGTCATTTTGCCATACAAGCACTTTGTTCTTCATAGGCTTCCCTGAAAATAAATGAAAGTATGTAACAGGATTCCGTGGAAAAATGCAGCAGAAAAAGAAAACAAACAAGCAAAACCTGAACATAATATCCTTTGTAAAGCATACAGGTACAGTGAAAAGCACAGGTGGGTTTTTTTTCTTCAGTTAACCTTTAAAATTGTTTTAAATTAGTAGTACCAAATTCCTGCTGTCTTTGCTTAGCTGCTAAAAGCGACAATTTAGTACATAAATAAACACAAGCATTTTCATATGTGATTTCTATAATAAAAATAGGACATTCATTCATCTAAAATAGGATAGTAATAAGTGAGAAATTCTGTACCCTACAGTATATTTTGCAGGATATAGGGTAGGCATTATATAATAAAGCATAGCTCCCTTATTTTAGGTTTCTCAAAGCCATTGACTGACAGTACATATACTTCTGAATACAGGTCTAGGAACAAATCATTGCTTAGATGGAAGCTGTGATCTGCTTTTATACATCCTGTGAGAATATATTCCCACATCCACTTATAAGGCCAGGGCCAATATTGCATCGTTTACTTCTCTGTTCGTCATGTGGTTTAATCAAATTTTTGCCTATTTCTTGGCCTTTCTTATAAGCTTGCTCTTTATTTGACCTTTATTCTCAGGACTGTAAGAAAAAGTTGACTCTAAGAGGAGCTGTGAAACACTAAGTTGAAAATAAAGTAATAGAAACATAACAGAAACACTACATAGTGACATTGTAGATATTAGAGTATTCAGAAAGCATCAGAGTGTTTAGAATATATATATACTTTACTGCAAACTTTAAAGTATACTTTACGCTTATTAAATCCTATAGTTCTGCTTTCTGCCAAAAATTTTAAAATTTAAAATCCTTTATAAAATGGCAATTTAAACATCATACATGGAGTTAAAAAAACCCCAAACCAAACCAAACCCAAAGTGACATTGTTGTAAAAAGTAAATTTAAAAAAAGCCCACTTTGACTTTTGTAAATTTTGTTCACAGCTCAATATTGACATTTGCAATGTCAGGTTTCCTCTTTCATAAATATATATTGTAATAGATGTAGTTCTTCTGTCTTTTTCTATAATCTATAGTAAAATTAAACTTCTGGATTTGGTAGGAAAAGTTAACATAGCAAAAATGTCTGCACAGGTTTAAAAGACTAGACAAATTCTCAATATCTCAAACTACAGTCTATACTCAGTGATATAAATATGAAGGATTTTGGATAGTATTATAAATTAAGGTTTTAATCTCAGTTTAAAACCATTTCAATCAGTATTTTAACAGAAGTTACTGAACTGGAGAAGAATTCTTGAGGCCATCACGTCCTATTGCCTTCAAAACATTTAAAGAATACATCTTTTTCCAGAAAAAAATAAACCTTTTGTCGATCAGATAAACAGAAAAGTTCTTCAACACATTTGGAGATCTGATCATGTCAGATTCCTGATATTTTTCAAAACAGAATCCCCAATCCTCACTCTACTGATGATTTCCAGGCTAATTGTATCAATGCTTAGATCATTCTGCATTTCCTTTTCTATCATTGTACTTAATTAAATAACCTGGCATTAGTACTATTGTATATAATGAGATTTGTTCCTCTGGTATGTCAAAGTTGTATCTTATTCTCTTTGCCCCCTTCATCTAATGTTTCATTCTACTTCCATGTCTTTCCTTATTTATTCCTTCAAAATATAATTCTTAAATATTTAAGGTTTCCAGTGTTCTCCAGTTCTTAAATCACAGAACCATTTAGCCTGAATGAAGTCTTCAATGTCTTTGAGCCCAACCACACTCAACCTAATACAGACTACCAAAATATGTCTCTAAGTGCCATATTTGCATGTCTTTTAAACACCTCCAGAGATAGTACGTCCATCACTTCCCTTGGCAGCCAGTTCCTATGCTTGACAACCCTTCCTTAAATTTATTGCATTATTCAGTTATAAAATACAATACATTATTGGGACTTATTCTGAAGCCTCTGAATTCTATGCCTCTAAATCTGAAGGCAGTATATGAAAAAGAGATATGTTTTTGCAGTATTTCACTGATGTATCCCAGGTCTCTAAATCCTTAACTCAGGAAATCGGCATCTCATCCATGATCTGATTTCTTTATGTGTATTACGAGTTTCTTGCACTGGTTGTCTATACTGTTTTTGAGTAGAACATATCAGCACAATTCTTTCCATAATTTGAAAGCTGAGAGAGGATTTTGACTGAGCAAGCTTGAGAAAGAATGTCAGGACTGTATTTTCTCAGGATACAATAAATAGCATAAGGCGTACCTAATAACTCCTCACCTTCCGGTTCCAAGCAGCAACTGCTCAAATTAGTTGTGTGCTCTGATGAAGATGAGTTTACTTTAATAGAATGTCAACGATTGATTTGGTTTCTGTCATATGAGTATTCCCTCAAACCGTAAATACTGGGTTATTTTAGAGGATTTTTTCTAAGGATCCATGGAATAATACTTGCAGTACAGTGGTAATAAATATTTAAATGCAAGGTGGTGCCCCACTTTCTCATCTTCGCTCCATTTTAGAGACACAGAGGAGAGAGGAAGGGGAATGAAGAGGAAATACAGGGGAAAATTTTTACTGGATGATTCTCAATATGACACAAGATTTCTTGGGAAGCATGATGGTAGGTGGTACACATTGAAGCAGTTTCCTGGCTACCATGGGAAATTGAAGCAGTAGGGCTCTGAGACCAGGCTAAACACCAATGACTCTTTGTCCCTTTATTTTTTCTGTGTACAGATCTCTAACATTCCATATGAATCTTATTAAAAAAGGTTTTGACTGAAATTCAGTGGCAGTTCTTGTTATGAATAGAGTGGGGGTGTAGATAAGTCTCTGCCTCTTGCCCAGGCCTCTGGCAGCAGGCAATAGGTTTATTGAGGTGGCCAGCACCCCAAAACTCACTCTCGTTCACAAGTTCTTTAATAATGGCCAGTTCAGCCTGTTATAGAATGAATTCTTTTTTAATAGACACAAAACTAAAAGACATAAGACTTAGGCTATATACTACACGGGAATAAGGACAAAAGGAAACTACTAGTAGGTATATACAGCATGAGGTTAAAGGTACCATCAATTTTACAGCTAGAGAAGAAATAATATAACTTAGAACCCAGTGTTTCTTACCAACCAATTTTTGCTGGAGCACAGATTGAAATCCTCAGTTCTGAGGAACGTAACCACGGTATCTTGCATGCAAACTCCAGGGAGAAGTCTTGCACGCTTATCGGGGTGTGTGTGTAAGAGGCTTCTGTGTCCATGATAATTCATGTGTCTTTTATAGTCTTTGTAAAAAAGTGTCTCTTGCTCAAGAATATTTATTTTCCTTTTATCTCTTCCCATATCTGCTCTCCAGACTAAGATGTTGATTCTTAGCTGGGGCCTGGGTCCTTTTGGCACCGGAGATGAGCCTTTTGGGGCTTTCACCTGCCTGGGTTATCTCCTCCATATGCACCAACCATCTAGTTGTAGAGAGGGGGAGAACACGTCCTGCCACAGTTCACAGTTAAAATATCCTGTTTGGCAACCTTCTGGTTTCTTGTCTATTTTATATGTAGATAATAATAATAATAACAACAACAACAACATCAACAGCAATAATAAACCCACCTCCACCAATCAACACTTTGAAAAAGATTCTTGATCTAATTTACAACTTCCAGGCTGTGAAGTTAGTACAGTAGCAGTCCTGGATTCCTCTTGTGAAAAGGCCACAGGGATACGGACCAGCTGTACCCTTCTGCTGGAAGTAGGTTTACATCTGTGTTCAGAGAGAAGAAAGTTCAAGTCTTGCATTTTGCTTTTTATCTTACTTTATTTTTCTTCTTCCAATTTCAATTTTCAAAATGCAGACAGTCTAAAATGTTTGTATCTTTGCTTTGGAAATATATATGTTCATTAAAAACATCCAAAAGTCACTTTCTCAGGTAGTTTTATGCCCTTAATTTCTGATCATACTAAAAATTTTTTTTAAATTGAAGTTCCTTTGCCAAAAACGACACAAGAATGACAATCGGAAATCATTCTTAAAGGATTTTTGTTGTCTTTATACAAAGATGACATGAACTACAGCTGTGGCTGCAGAATCCCTCAAGCACACACTCAGGTCTTCGATGAAATGAGCAAGAACTTGAAGGTCATTGCTGGCTCCCTTCTCCGTCTCAAGTGTGCATTCAGACTTGCATAGGGTTTTCTTATATTCTTCACCATGCACACTAGATGTATAACAACTTTTTTGCAACCTTGGACTGTTCTCAATGCCCTGGCCACCTACGCTGAGCAATAAGGGGATGAAATTGAAGAAGCTTTTTAGCTTTTATAGCTTATTGATTTTTGTATTTTCAGATGTATTAGAGCAATTTTTCAAACGTATCCGCCTTACCTTGATATCTTGAGTGTGTAGAGAGGATTTCACATTTATTAGCTTTGCTTTGCTGAAAAAAATACAGCAGTAGAAGTACTTTTGTGTTATCTCAGGGATATAAATGGTTTTGGTATTAAAAAAAAAAATCAATTCTCAGAATAAAATCCAAAGCTTGTGTGCAAGTGTTACATAAAAAGCAGACAACAAGGAATGTGCTTTCACAAGTAGGTAACAAAGATGGGGTTTAAAAGTGCAGTCCTGTATTGCAGATAAACTCAATGAAGCTCAGTACTTGCCAAACAGGAAGGTTCTATCTTAATGGAGAGCATATCATACCGTAAATACTCCTTTCATTATCTCTGAAGGAGAAAAGACTTCTTCAACAGGAGTACAATTTTCTCAGATCAGAGACAATAAAACTATGTGTGAGCTGTTTCATTATAAGAATTTTTGTTTCATTAGGTGATTTGAATTCTTAAACAGTATAAATAGGAAATTCTATACTGCAACAAAAGTATACAGCAAATGGCCAAAGAAGTGAAAGGACTACAGCTATGCTGATGTTTCAAGAGTATGATATTTATTTCTCCCACAGAATTCATATCAAGTGATAATTGTGACTACATTCATTCAGCTATAATGATCGGTTTTATCTCATTTTACATGACTTCCATCACCTTCTAACTGCTTCATAACGCAAATGCTTTTGGTTCTGCACTTTGTTGGTTTTTTTCCTCTCAAACTAAGAATGTACACTTCAAATAATTTAAATAGCTCATATATGAGGGCTCTTTTTCATAAATTCTCCTCCTCAAGGGAGGAGCAGGAAAAGCAAATCTTTCTAATTTCCTTACTATAACACTTAGTTTTGCAGTATGCAATTTATTCCTAGAAAAAATAATAAGCTCCAGTTGTAGTTCTGGGGCTGATGTGGCACTCTGACTATGCTTTCCTATCTAGCCAAATACAATTGAAAGAGAATACCTTTAAAGAGTGAATGTAGCAAACAATTTTAAAATTAATTTATTATAGATAAGAAAATAGGAGTCTTTATATTATCCTATAATACAATCTTTTCCTGATGGGTCTGCATTGAGGTATGTTAAAAGTTCCATTTATGAATGCCCACGTAGTAAATCCATATTAGAGAGCATAATTTCAAACACGTCTTACTCTTTCTCACATTTTCACATATTTTGTATCTGATTGGACATACTTATGATTGAAATTCTAAGTAAAAGTTTCTGAGCAATTACTCCAGCTCATGTTCAACTATTGTCTATATGCACACTTATCTAGTAAAACTACGCTCTATTATATGTAAATACAAAATGTAAATATAGGTTGGAATTTAAAAGATTTCCACACTTTCTGCTGGAGATCATAAAACATTTTGTAAGTGCATTCATGACAAGGTCATATTGTACCCTCTGAAGAAATGGCTTTAAAGCAGATACATTTTCTTCTTTTTTCTGATTCTCAGTGAAAGTGTGTCACACCTCCATTGCTTTCATTAGGCACAAAAAGTCTCTAGCTAGCAACTACAGTGACCATGTACCATCCCTTGTCTAGAAGAAAAGCTGGCATTGCATACTATGAAGAGCTTCCTTTCACTAAAAAATAGAGTAACTAGTGGAAATAATACAGGGGTAATAACTAGTAGGCAAACAGGTATTTACCACTCTAGTGGAATCCTAAGTTCTAAGTCAGATTTCTCGCTTTCTGTGGAAATATACAGGAAGGGTTAAATTTCTGAATATGGAACAAAAAATATTATTTGTGTATTGAGCAGCCTCAGCCTGAAATAAACAATATAAAATATTGCAAAAATATATATCTTACAACAAACACATGTCAAAACTTAAGACATTTCTGTGCATTCTTAGTTCTGAGTAATTGGTAGCTACACCCTTAAGCCTTTCAAGGAGGGCATGGTGGTGGGAAGAAATAATTGCGTAGCTCATTCTTCTACTGAAGTAGAGACAAGAAGTAGCTAAAATTTCTTATTACACTTACAAACACAGCACCGAGATGAGATCTTTGGATTCTAAGGCACTGAGGCTTAGTTTGTATCTTTTACTTTCCCAGAGAAAGCCTAAGTGTTTGGGTCTTTCAATGACATTTGAACTTCTTTTTTTGTGTGTGTGTGCTGTTGGTTGTTTGGAGTTTTTTTAATTTGCTGGAAATATTTAAAGAGATTTTTGTTTAGAATGGCAATGAAGAAGAGAAATGGAATATTAGCACTCTTACATGAAACAGTAAGGGAGGAAATCCATAAGGAAATCCACTCTAGAGATGAAGAATCTTTTCTGCAGCATCCATGGACCAATAACTAAAAAAAAAAAAAAAAAAAGAGGTTCAGTACTTCTTCCAGTACTTCTTTAATCCTGTAGTTCCAAAGGTGTAGAATAATGGTTGGGGTTTTTTGTTGATTGTTTGGGGTTTTTTTTCTGGTTGGGGGAGAGGGTTTAGGTTTTATTTTTTGGGTTTTGTTTTGTTTTGTTTAGTAAGAGAAAAGAAATACATATATATATTCAAACAGCTTTAAAAATTGTTAGGACAGGAAGGACGAGACTATGTTTTTACTAAGAAATCTGATCTCCAACTGTGACCTAAAGCTAGTGTACTTACCTCTTTTGCCTCTGTAATCCTCTGACTAAGGTCTTAGCCTTCCAAAACTGTATAAGGGATGAAAACATTGCACATTAAGGAGCTAAAGTCTCAACGCAATAAGATTTACTAAGATTTACCTTGCATTTTCCCTTAGAGCAGGAGGGTTATATGCTTGCATCTGTGCACTGACTTTGCAAAGTAGGCAGTAAATGCCAATAAGAAAGATTGATATGAGTCTTAACCTCATTTTTTTCTTTCTTTATTAACAGCTTGCACTGCTTACTTGTATTTTACTTATTATTTAAATACAATTGAGTTCTTACAGATGTAGCTTGACACCTCAGTATCTAAAAGATACTCAGAATTTTTTACTGAATTATGTTAGGAGAAGGAAATTGTGAAGATATGTGAAGGCTTTGCTGGCGAATTGATAGAATTCTGTATGTCTGTGTTATAATAACCTCGTTTTATGACCTGTTCTTTACTGCTGTCTTGACTGTTTTAACTACACGTCACTCAAAGTAGCTAACTTTTTATTTATATACAAATATGCTTTTTATTAATGGTTCTGTATTGACTCTATACTATATTTATGAGCCTTTTTTAAGGGTCATATAATGTTTCAGAGGGAGCAACAAACTGGTCGTGACAGTGTTTTTATCTTGTTTATTTCTTCCTTATTTATTTCTTGTATAAGAATATGGGCAAGCAAAGGAAGAATCTTTGAAACGTAGTAATTTCATTAGTCTGCAATAGATGTGCTAATAGAGCATACTGCCTGTAGAAAGGATTTTCTTTATGCTAGATGGAGTTGTGATTCATATGTAAAACAGTTTGACGCATATATGAAGTAAGTTATGTTGAAAGAGGAAGAGGGAAGGAAGGAAGGAGGGAGGGAGGGAGGGGAGGAGGGAGGGAGGGAGGGGAGGAGGGAGGGAGGGAGGAAGGAAGGAAGGGAGGGAGGGAGGGGGGGGGGGAAGGAGGGAGAGGAGGAGGGAGGGAGGGAGGAAGGAAGGAAGGGAGGGAGGGAGGGGGGGGGGGAAGGAGGGAGAGGAGGAGGGAGGGAGGGAGGAAGGAAGGAAGGGAGGGAGGGAGGGGGGGGGGGAAGGAGGGAGAGGAGGAGGGAGGGAGGGAGGAAGGAAGGAAGGAAGGCAGGAGAAAGAGAAAGAAAGAAAGAAGGAAAGAAGGAAGAAAGGAAGAAACGAAGAAAGAAAGGAAAGGAGGAAAGAAGGAAGGAAGGAAGGAGAGAGAGAAAGAAAGAAAGAAAGAACTTAACATCTAGAAGTCATGCAGTCTACAACTCTGACGTGGACTGGAAGTCACCTTTTTTTATTCATGCTGCTAATTCTGTGCAGCAGAGATGCATTCGACCAAATGAACCAGAGCACATATTTTCTCTCTCTGTCTGATTAAATACGTATTTATAATGAGTTCCATTATTAAAGAAAAGGACTTTAACAAAAGATTCTTTGAAATTTTGAAAGGGAATTTCTAAAAAAATTCAGTTTTAATCAACACTTTTTCTGGTTTTTTTAATCAAGTCAGTATAAAATTATTGTTGACTCTTAATATTTTAGGTTAATTTTAATCATCTTTTTATAATAATATTTTAATTGTGTAATTCTGTAAAGATGATATAACATCTCAGTTTTATAGACATGCATACATATATATCTATATATATACACACACAGCTCAGGTTTGTATACATACGTATGGAAATGTGAGATCTTATGGCCAACAAATTTTTTCCTGATTTGCTGATTCTCACCAAGATAGCAGAGAAGACAAATCTTAGAAATGAATAAGTTCTTCAGAGTGTACCATGAACCTCTTCAGTCACAGGCCACTAAGGCACATTCAGTGTGGCAGGCAACACACCTTAGTAAATTGATGACCTAAGTTGACGGTTGAACTAAAATCCTTTTTTTATGCATCAAAGCATGAAGTCAGGTAAAGTTATCAATCTATATTTCCTTGTTGCTTATATGGAGTAAATAAGCTGTCATTCTAAATAAGATTTTGAAGCTAGTCGATTTATCAACCTAAAATGAGAATAGCTAAATATTGTCAAAGCTGAGGAAATTATAATATTCATTTCAGGTTCAGATTTTAAAAGATAAATTTGAAGTTCAAGGTCATAACTTCAGAAATACCAGGCAATTATCATCAAGTGTTTTTAGCTGTTCCTGAAATTGAATCTTTTAGGTATAGAATTTGGCCTGGACTTTTCAATGTATCATCTCTCAGTCTAGTTAATATAAAAGAAACATTCAATTAAAATATTTGGTGCATTTTACTTCTCTCCCTAACTGAACAAAAGATAGGAAAAGAGAAATAAAAGTGGAGAGTGGAATGGCCATAAGAAAGATAATTTATGGTTTTAAATAATTCTGGTTTTCTTATCAATTTCAGTTTTCAGGTAATAAGTTTTTAACCCATTCATTAGCTGATCTAGTTTTTTCATTACTCTTAGTGTTTTCAATTGTTTTAAACTATCAGAGCTCATACACAAAAAGGGTAGAATGCATATAAAAGCACTGCCCTTGAAAACTGAGATAGTGAGAACAATAAAATCCTTAGATATAGCAAGTTCATGTCATAATTGCAGCGATTTTAATTTTCACTATTAATTAAATATTAAGACAAAATGCCACACTTATCTAGAAAGCCATAAGACAAAGAAGACAGATTCATCAAAATATGAAAGCAGAGAAACAAGAAAGTGTGGAATTCCTTGTTATCTACCCTGAAACTTCTATGAGGAAGATTTTGGAAGTTATTTTTAGGAATGTGCTTCCAAAAGGCTGATTTTTTTCCTCCTGAAGTTGTCAATTTTCTGTGTGGAATCCTTTGTCCTGTAACCAAATTCACCAGCTTTTATAGATACTAGGAAGTTTTATTTTCCACAACCGCAAAGCTAGCAGATTATAAGCACTACGGATACCAGAAAAATCTTAAGTTTCCTCTTTAATTTTCCAGCTTGGATACTGAACCAGAATTGGGAGTCAGATTATTGATTCAAGTTAAGTCCAGAAAAAATGACAAAATACCAAAATTTATTTGCCAGTCAACTTTCTCTTTAAAACAAAACAACTGACCTATAAGAATAATTGTCAGCTGATAATTAAAATATGTGTCTAGACCAATACACCTTAAAGATTATGCACTTTTGTTACTAAATGAGGTATAATTGAATATTCAATTCACATCATTAATTTTTCACATTATTCTGTTGTTATGCTGGTGAAAAATAAATTTTTCTAGCTTTGTTCCACTCCTGTTTCATTTACATCTGCATTAATTGCTGGATCGTTAGAGACTCATGGTGTTGTTGATGGTCTGACAAAAATAGCTGAACTCTGCATAATATATGGACTTCTGACATGCTAGACAGAGCCAGTACTTCTGTTTTTCATTCTTAGTGGTGCTAGAAGTAAATTTGGGCAACAACTACCTACCACACCTTCCTCATACAAGAGCTACCTACCAACTTCCTGATAAAAGTTCCAGTAAAGACAATAAATAAACCCACATTTTCTCATTCCTGCTCTTTCTTTTTTTGATGAATTTGTCTTCTTACACTTATGGTTTTCTAGATAACTAGGCATTTTTTTGTCTTAATATTTCATTAACAGATAAAATTAAAATCGCAATTGAAGGACAGTATGCCATCCAGAGGGATCTGAACAATTTTCAGAATTGGGTCCATGGGAATCTCAAGAGGTTTAACAAGACGAAGTACTGGTGCTGCATCTGCATCTTTGTCTTTCCCTCAAGTTCTGTTTCAACCAACTGTTTTTACACAAATGTACTCAAAAAAATTTTTAAAAAATTAGAGACAAGTGCTCTTGACAGATGATTCGATGAAGGTCTAATTAATAAATTCCATTAAGCTGTCCATCTCAAGTCTCGCAATATAAGCCTCCCATAATTAGGAATTGATTGGCTCCGTGAATACAAAAATACAATTATGTATTACATAAATATCCTCAGTGGGTGAGAATCTACTTACAGAAACAGATTTTGAACTTTAAATCTACATCTCACTATAGTGATCACTTAATTAATTTAGATGCTCAGATATAATACATTTTCTTTTGTTATTTCTTAGTAAGAATGTAATACAAAACTTCCTCATTTTCACATTAATATAGAGCAAATCAATTTCTGTATAATATTGCTTTTACTTTTTCATAACTAATGATAAAAATTGTTGGGAGCAAAGACTAGCTAAATCTATTAGGTTTTTTGGTTTGTTTGGTGTGCACATTAAGAACACACATGATCCTGGGTTAGGGTCGTTATGTTTAGGTACTGTCAGTGTTGACCTTCTGCATCAAGACAAGTAAACAAGTTTGGAAAAACTCCATTTACCGTATCAAATGCTGAAACATGCTTTGGATAAGGACAGGATGGTCCTGGCCACTTATTTTCTTCTTAAAACCATTCACTACTGCCTCCTTAATCTATTCAATTTTACATCTCTAGTTGACCTTGGAGAATAAAAAGCATAAAACTTCACCATTAGCATTATACATCTGATGAGTTCCATTAGTAGACCTTTACTGTTTTTACTGATACCCAGACATTAAATTTTTGTTAATTCTCTTTCTATCATACTGCCTATTTAGTAGTATTACTTCTGACCAAAGAAAGAGGGAAGTCAGATTCCTGGTAAGAAAGAGGGAAGTCAGATTCCATCTTAAGGATCTAATCAAAAATCTAAATCTAAGTCTAAACAAAAATTGAATTAACTTAAATCTAATAAACAGGATAACTAGACTCCCAATGTAATTGCTCACTTTCAGATGCACTCTGTATATTTCATAGCTAATCTATGAAATAGATTATATACAGAATTAACACTCTGGAGTAGGTAATTTAGTGTTTTGTGGGACTATTCTTAAGTCGACCTCAAACTCTTCAACTTACAGCGTGAGGTTTTTTCTTATGAGAATAGGCTTGCATTTTATGCAACTCATGTATTAACAATGCATGAAAAAAGCACAAAGTTATTGCTTTCTTAATTTTAATGAAACACTAGCACTTGCTGATGAATCACTGATATACCTTTAAATGCCAAGCCTTTCCTCCCTTACTAGTGTGAATTGTTTGGAACACTGTGTGGCAACGTGAACATATTTTGAGTCTATTTCTTCTCAGAGGAATAAAATAGGTGTAATTAACTTGTTCTAAGGTACTTCAAGGCTTCTTATGAAATCTGTACCCACTAAAGAATGGAAAGTAGGGCTCCTGGAATTGTAGAAAGAGATGGTGTATGACTCTACAATGTGAGAACTTCAATCAGCCACTTCATAACCAGTTAGTTTCTGCAATACTTTCTTTCCCCATAATTCCAAACCCAACAGTTCTCAACTAGTTCAAATTTAATAATTAAATATTATCAAAAACTTAGTAAATAGTTTTCAAAAAATAAAGGACTATGTGGGAGTTTATTTTTTTTTTTTTGCGTGGTGACCTCAAGAAGATGAATTTTGATGTTAGGTGTTTTTTTAGAAGGGATATTATTTCTCAGTGATACAAAATTATCCATTCCAGTGTGGGTGCTTGGGACACCTGGAAATTGTGAATGCTATCTAGAAAATAAAGCTCAGTGCAGATGAACTGCAATAAACCAGAACAAGTGAAAATGCTGTAGAATAAGAATATATATTGAATTTTCTGTAATATTTTGTTGAATTATTTAATAACTTCATCATCCTAATTTATAGAATTCCTCATGAGAAAGAGTTGTTAATACTTTTGTTCAAACTAATGAACAAATTACTTCATATCTTGCTAAAATTGTGGTCTGAGAAGAATAACAGAATAACATGCACTTCCCTGTGTTATTGGAGCAGCCAGAACTATTTATTTCATACTGAACTAAAAAGTGAAAATAATATCTCTCTCATTCCTGAACCATCATCTCTGAATAACAGAAGTATCATCTATTCTACACTAGGGTTTTTTCCCTCGATATAAAAAAACTGAATACGAATTTCACTTTATTCAGTAAGGCCAGATAGAAAATTATCAAGTAGTTCTACTTGAGGAACCATTAGAAATTTAGTTCTTTTTATTGGCTTAATTACTAGACATATTTGGATAACACTCAAGAATGAACACAGAAAAAGTTTTGATTGTTTCAGTTATTCTACATATGTAAGCTTTTTTAGTAATTTTTCATATGAAATATACAATCTCACACTTACATTAGTAAATAAAACTCCTAAGCAAGAGAAGAAGTCAATTATTTATTTTGACAGGTAAGTGTCAAAAAAACTTAGAACAAACCGAAACAACAAAAAAACCCCCAAACAAACAAACAAAAAAACCCAAAAAACCCTACCAAAATTTCTTGAGCAAGCAGGTCCTTCTTCACTTTGTATTCAAGGATGAGATCCTATTGAGATTTGAGTTCCTGTCAAACTTCATACAGAACTACGATTTTGAATGTCTGTTGGGCTGTTCAACCAACTTAGAATTTAATATTTTTCCAATATTTTTTAGCTGAAGAGACATTTAAAATTACTCCAACTCATCACTCACCATTAAATATTGTGCCTTTGAACTGAGATACAGGTGAGTAGAAAGAGGGTAAGGTCTGACATTTGCCAGTTGGACGCAGTTAGAAATTTCCTTTGAAATACCATGAAGTATATACACATACACAACTGAGTGGGAAAATTAAAAATAATATATTGCATTTGAGGTTTTAAAATGATCACATTACAGGCTGTATATAGCAAATTTCAATATCATATTCTTCTTTAATATATTAATTAGGCAAGAGAACTTAAATACCTTTTCCCCTTCCAGACTCCCTATTTTCTCCCAAAAGTTTCATAGTTGGTGTTCAGCATCTGATCTTTGGTATATTCGATTTCTGTACAGCTGATTAGGATTGTATCCACTTCTTACCTTTCTGTTTTAATCAGCAAGGTTGGCTGGCTTTTTGTTGCTTTTGAAAAGGCACCATGCCAATCCACATGTTAACACTCTTTGCCTGGCACTAGTTCTGACATTATGAGCAAGATCTGCTGCAAAATGTCCCTTGGAGTACCTGGCATAAACAGAAAAAAGAACAAGTCTCAAAAGCTTGGCATTCAACTATTCGTGCTAGTTAGACTGAAGTGATTCTGTGTATGTATAAACAGACATCATATGACACCTGATGTACTCTCTATTAAGAGCGTTTGCTGTTGCAGTGGAGTTACTGTCAGGGTGAACAGTAATTATTTCTGATCAAAGGAAAAAAATATAACTACAACAAATAAATATACACTTGGCAGCTCCATTCTGCTAAGTCACACTTTAAAGATCAATACTTTTACTTTAATTTAGTCCTTAGGCTTTTTCATTCTAGTTAGAGACACATGAAATGAAATTAAAATCATTAGAATATAACAAATTTCACCCTCTGTATCCTATCAAGTTAAAGGTATATGTCATGAATTATCATATGAAATATTATACACAGTATTATTACAATATTTTCCAGAAATGTTCCACCACTTTTCTACTTTATTTATTGCTAATATTTAGAAAAATAGATACAGAATCCAAAGCTTCTCCCCAAGAAATTAATTATAATTCATAGCTGAGAGCAGGACCCTGGATCATTAATGGACAATCAAGTCTCTGTTGACATTCATTGATTTATTGCCTATCATTGTGTTAAAACTACAACTCTTTGAATTATTATTCACTACATACCATAATGCTACAACTGAAGGAATAAAGTAATATATGAGCAGTTTGACCTGTACCTAGAGTCATAAAGGGAAGCTACTAGAAATTTCTTATTTTCTGTCTTAGAGAAAAGCAGAACTGAATTACTAGCTGTCACTCTGAGGTTTTTGATTTGATATTATATCTAAGACATTATCTATTTCTTTATCACCACTTTAATTTTTTTTCCTGTATTTCCATGGAAAAATAAATCAGGAATACTGTAAAGTATTGTCAGGTGTTATCCTGTCTTTATTGGATAGGCTTGGAAAAATATCTGGGGGACAAATATGCAAAGCTGAAAAATTGGTCTTCAGATAACTGTTGTATCTTCTCACTGCTGCTGGTATTATTGCTAATTCAGTTGCATGTGTCTTTGTCCCAGGTAAGAAGGTTTATTCTATTTTGAAAAAAGGAACCTTTGACAAACCCCAACCTTGAGAAGTAAGATTTCATCAGCCAGTCAAATAAATATATCAGTTAGTGCTGTGCATCTTTTAGCCTGCAAAAGTTTATCTTATTCTTCTCCTATCTCACACCAGATTTTTTTCTGTCTGTCTCAATTTCTAGTAGCTTAACACTAAACAGTTCTTGCCACTGATACTTTGCAATAGATAAAGAGGAGGAACCGAATTACTTTTTCATAAATAATATATATAAATGATATAAGCACGTCAAACCCTGCTAAAATAAATGCAGCTTTCCGGTTAATACTGGGACTCAGTGTCAAGAGACCATGCTACAGAGAAGCAATTTTATGATATGCTATTCTGTAAACATCAGAAGAAATGCTTGGAAACTTCATTTAAATAGTCAATTGTCTGCAGCCTCATATATTGCTCACCTCTTCATAATATATTCTGAATATTCTTAGAACTTTTTTCTAATAATTTGGGTTTGAAAGCAGGGCATATGTTGTAGCCATCCATGTTTACTATTTTTTTAAATGGCATCCATATTCTATTACACTGGAAAGTAGTAGCTGTCCTGCATCTTGGGCAACATATTTTAAAATAGAACTTGGTTTCTGTCCCCACCTCTTTCTCTCTCTTTGTCACCTATTTTCTGAAGTCATGGGTCAATCACGATAAGTTGGCAGCTTTTTCCTTCACTTTTACAAATTTTAGAGTGGAAAAATTATGTTTTTATAAGCAAGTCAAAGCAGAGGAAGGAGGAGTATAGTTCTGTGAAGACATCAAAAAACCTTCTAGCAAAGTAGGAAGTAGCAAAATGTAAATTTAGTTTGATTTTGGAGACCGATAATTTGTCAAGAACCTTCACCGTTCAGCTTAATCTCTGAGTGATATAGATAAAAATCCTTCTGTCAAGAAGGAAAAAATGAAATCTTCATAACTATCTAGTTACTTCATTTCCTATAACTGGATGAAAACTGAAAAGTTTCACACCAATAATGAATATGGTAGGACAACATCCCCCCCCCGTCACTGCTTGGATTTCCTCATAATGTATCTTTAACCCTAACCCTAAACCTTGTTTATCTCTAGCCTTAAACCTAACCTCCTGCACAGTTAAGGGGAAATTAAATGAATTAGAATTTTTCTTGCATTTGGTGTGGTAATGTTCTTAATGAGACTGAAGGTATTTAAGATTCACCATCCAGATGATGGCAATGAAAGTTGTTAACACTTATTGAATACATCTTACAAAACAAACTAAACACATTTTAACATCACTTCATCCCCATTAAATCTTCATTTGTGTTTTGCTTTCAAATCACGCTTTGCTATGTTCTCAAAGCATCTAACAATTTCTAAAGTATTTATCTTTCAGAGAAGAGCTAACTATAGTAGTGCTGTTAGCCTAATCTTAGAGATAGAAACTGAAGGATAATGGATTTATGACTCAGTTTAACTTGCATGTCTATGGTAAAGGCTACACTGAACTGAGTTGCCAAATTTTGTGCTGTGACCATAGCCACGGAATAATATTTCTCCTATACCTGAAGCAAGATGTTCAGAATACCATAACTATTTCTTTATTTTACAACTATTGCAAAACCATAATTTCTACTATTAATGAATGCACCTGGATTTATGTAATGAAGAGCAGTTAAGCACAACATTTCTATAGAGAAAATAGCACATAAGAGAGTGAGAAAGACAGAGAGAGAGCATAAAATATTTTGCTTTTTTTTTTTTTTTAGTTTTTGTTTATGTATCTCATAGAATGGATATTTCCTGATCTGCATGAGCTGAGATGATAGAAACCAGAAGACAGGGGCTGTTTTCTACATGTTCAGTGGTAAGAAGAAAAGCATTCATTATAACAGAAAACATGATTCTGCTGTTCTGTTCTAATGGCAGCAAGCTGCTACTAGATTCCAATCCCAGCAAGCTGAAACACATGCAAGACATGTTTACATCATGATGTGGCATATTATAAAATATAAACTCTCAGTTTTGCTTTCAAATACTGAAGGGACTGAATCAGAAATACCAGGATTTTGAACTGAACAATGACAGAAAGCACGTGTTACCAAACTATCCTGCCTTTAGGGTAGATCTATTACACCTTCTGTCTTCTTTAGCTACACATGTGATTTGAAAATATTCTCTCTGTTTCAAGATCACTCTTGTTAGTGGTCACAGAGCAAAATGCATGGCAGAAAACAACAGAAATGATGTCTGAGTTTAGGCAGCTCAAACAATTTGCCGTTCATAATGAACACAAAATTGAAGCTGAATATTAATTTACATTGAGCAGTATTGCTTGTTTTAAAGTAAAGTGGGACAGAATAACCTTAATGTGCTGGTGGGCAAACTCTGCTGTGCCACATCAGTCATTCTGAATCTTGCCAAGTGGACTCTAATCCCAAGAAAAGACGCAACTAATATATCATAACTTTGAAAGCAGAATTCACATTAATTGACAGGACTCAGCTTGAAATAGATCCATTAAGTATGTGGGTGTTTGTGAAACATTAATTCTGCTATTAGATTAAATATAAATATGGAAAACCTATGAAAAATTAGTCTTTTAAAGAGTCAGTGCTATCTTCAACTTTTTGTTGACCTGTTCACGGATAGTTACTAGCACAAGCTATCCTACTAAAATTAGTTACACTCTAATTGCTATTAATTGATGCGGGCAGACTGCAAAGGAACTGATTTTTTGGTTTTCTGAAGTCTTATAGTAGTAGAGCTAAAAGCTGTATTTGATAATGATATAAATTCTACTTTTGAGAGATATTTTCCTTTGACTAAAAAAAAAGAAAAAATAGAGACATTTTCATATCATGTGAAGCTACTAATTTTTAAAAAATTATATTCATTTACACAATACCATTTAATTAATTATGTTTATTTCTACAGGAAAAAAATAATACACAGAGAGCTTAAAGCTTGTAATTTTCACAATAAGTCATAGTTATTTGATGTCTAGAACAGAAGAAGTTATGATGGCACTTACATTCGTAGGCTGAGGTCTAGTTTTTCCGGAATTCCTCATTATTAATTGTTGACATTGTGAACTATCCTGATAATTAGGTACCTTGAAACTAGTATAATTTCTCTCTGGATAAGAAAGACTTCATCTAGTTTCTAAGTCCAGGGCTTCAGAAAGCTTCCCTTCTTTAATTAAAATCCTTCCTCTTTTAATACCTCTGTGCTGGTTTGGACACAAATCCAGGAGGAAACAACCCGAGAGGGGCATCTCTCTCTCTCTCTCTCCTGCCTACCAGGCAAGCAGGCCCCGGCAGCACCTCCCCCACGGGTTCAGGAAAATAATTTCCCTAGAGAAAGGGAAAAAAACTATTTATTTAACAAGCAGAGTCACCTGCTGTCCCAGGGCAAAAAAGGATCTTGAAACCCCCTCCCCCGTCCCCTCAAAGCAGACTATGGATTTTAGAGTTCTTTCTGTAGGTCAAACCTGCAGTCCTACGCTGGGCCGGGCCGGCCAGGCAGGGTCCGACAATCCCCCTTGGAGGGGCCCGCCGAGCAGGTCTGGAGATGACAGCCGGTCTCAGATGAAAAGCAAACCAAAAACAGTCCAAAAAGGAAAAGAAGCCGCTGAGGCAGATCACAGTCCCTTCTCCGCTGAAAGCCAAAGAAGCTAGAGAGAAAAACTCCTCCAACTAACAAAAGTTGTCAGACCAGGAGAGAAAAGAACACAAACATTCTAGATGCAAGGTCAAGCTGGCCGCTTTGAAGAGTTCTCTCGGCGTCTCTCTCCCACCTTTGCAATTTAAAGGTACACTAGAGATCAAGCAGGTGAAGGGGAATACAGTATGGTCATAAAATCAGCCCAAGACAACCTCCTGTTACAGAGTCTGAGAGGAATCCATTTATATACTACATGGCAGGCTCAGAGAGAGCCATGACTGTCATTGCAACAACACCTTCATGGATACTAAATAGCCTTATTGTCTTCAAAGTGCATGGAACCTGCAGAACCCTGCATCCTAAAGCCCTGCTGAACGTGGAGTGTGTGAGTTCATGTCAGGCCCTAAGCTTCTGAACAACTATGGTCATACTTTGTTCATTTTATCCATTTCCACTGTGTTTAGATGAATTCTTAAATTGTGTTCAGGTGAATTGTTAAATTATGCTCAGATTTATTATTACTTTTTCTTTTCGTGTATGAAACACTAGATGATTAGGTTGATTTAAGCAATTAAAGGTCAGATTTGATTCCAATCTCACTTAGAGCATGCAGTATTCCAAGAGATGAGCTGTGAAACTACCATTTAGGTTTGATCAAATTTTTAAAACATATATCTATGTTAAGTGAAGGTGATTTTTAAGCAGAACGCTCATTTGCCAATAAGGAGACATGATATTTATGAAACAGAAACCATATTTGTTGCATATTTTCAAATGACGCTTATAGTCATAGCTACGGTAAACAGCCATTTGTAACATAAATGTACTTTGCACGTACTTGATAAACAGAAAATGCTACAGGTTTAGCATTTGGCATACAATTAGAATAGACCAAAACCAAACTTTTTAGTCTGAACTTAATTCAGTTAAAGCAAAGAATATCATCCCTCACTTGTAGTCACTGAGTACTGATTATAAATACCAGGGGTTTTTGTTTTGATATGTTATTCCAAAGTCTCGCTATCTTAGAATAAATAGAAATCGGTATTGATTTTAATGTGATAGTTGTTTCAATAATTTTTTCTTGCCCCTAAACACTTCATTATTTTATATTTTGCTTTCTCTGTTTTGCTCAAGGTAGGGAAGAGTAATTTTACTAGATAATATTCTCCAGTCAATGTGTTTCCATATCCTTTCCATGTTTACCACGTTCATCTTAAAAAACAGACAGTGATCTGCAAAGTTAAAATTACACTTCTTTCTCATTTATTTTCTGTTATGTTAGTATTTTCTTTGTGTGGATTAATGTGTAAAGTCATACATAAGCACTGACACTATCGCAGAGGCCAACTACATTCATACATTTTGTAAATAATTTTCTGGTTCCTCTGTTATTTGGCAACAGCATTCTGCAATTGAGTTCCCATTTCAAGCTTGCTCAGGTATGCAATAGACTGCATATTTATATTTCATAAGGAATATTTTCCACTCTTGGCAGTAGTACTAAGTAAATTACTGAAAACTGTGTAGAGTAAACAACCACCATTTTGCAAATGGTTTTGACTTTTCTACACCCGGCTTCCTGTCATGTAAGGTACAAACAGAATGTTTTAAATGCTCTAAGAAAAGAAATTCTGAAAAATATTCTTATGTTGTTGGAAACTATTATTTTATTCCATTTTCTACCAGGAAAATAAAAATTAATTTAATGTAAATTTTTACAACAGCTTTCAATAAAGCTCTTTGTTTATAGATACTGAAATATGACATTTTAGCAAAAGAAAAAAATTTCAAACTCATTAACTTATATTTTTAGTTCTGAAGGTGGGAGAAAAGATGCCATGGCCATTATCAGAAGTTTTAAGTCCAGTCTGTTTCACACTGAATAAGAATATATTCCTTATTTCTAACCTAACTCATCTTCCTTTGATTTATTATGAATTTTTTCTGGCAAACTAAGATGCCATCTGCTACAAGATTTTGTACTTTAACAGCTGTGAATCTTCAGTTGAATAAATTAAAACTTTTAATTCTATACCAAAATTATTCTGTTGTGTCACAGTTCAGATAGTATTGTACTTCCTATTTTTTTTTATTTGGTGATCTCTTTAACATTTATTAGTTACCTATTTTGCTTTTGTCAAATACCCTTCCCATCTTAACAGAATATTTAACATTTATATGAATTTTATTTCAGAATTTTAAAATTTAAATATGCAATAAACCATCCTGCAAACTATTTTATTATCAACTAAAGTTTCACTCCTTAGCATTTTTATGTGTGCCTTAAAAACTGGAAAATTAGGCCAAAATTCTTAGTGCATTCAGATCAACTGTCGTCCTTTTGTTTTGCACATGGCTAATTGAACACTCTACTGTGCAAGGTGAGCCTTCTCTTTCAGTTCATTCTCCAACTTTCTTTTTCTGCAAAATCTGATGTAGATTTGTGCTGTGTGTTTTCTGCTGGGAAGAAAGTGTTTGATGTTCCTCGAAATTTCAAGAGTGTTTTAATATTTTGTACAGAAATACATCTGACTAGTGGTGTGAAATAAAAGTTAAGCTGAAAGTCTTGGTGGGTTTGTTTTATAGATGGTTTGAGAAAACTCATGCTTAAAATGGTCTTTCAGGCTAAAAAAATCCTTCTTATTCTACAGAAGAAAAATTCTATCCACAATTAATGAAAAATGAGACTAAATTTACTTTTACAGAAGAATAAAATCTAACACCCCATCCAATCTCATATGAAACATTTGGGAATGCTTCTGAAATATACTGCCTATTCTCTATTTCTCTTGTTCATTCTTGGCTTTCTGGTCTCGTTAAAGTTAATGATCTTACAAGAGAATTACTGTTAATGAATGAACAACTACTTCACTATTTTCAGCCCATCCTTTCCCAAAATCATGTTGTTCTTACCTGAAAGATTTGTAGTATTGTCAGTATTGTTTTCTACTTTGAATACTATGGAGAACAATTCAATATTTAACTGTTCATCTCTTTTTTTCCTATTATGTTTCTTTTCCTCAGGACTGGGACAACTTCCTGACTGTCTGAATTTAAAATGGCAAATGAATCTTAGAAAGTTGTGGTATATAATAACCAGAGAAGCTGTCCCTTTAATCAGTAAAGCACATTGTATCCTGTCTTTATGAACAAATCACGGTCATATATGAAATGATCAAAATAAGAAAATACACATTTCACCCACCTTTGTTTCTGTTAGACTGGTATTTCGGATAGTGACTACGCCGCAAACTCAAAAAAACCTTTTAATCTTAAAAATCAAACAGGACAAAGCAAGGCAAAAATCTCACCTATCTAAACTTGAAATAGCTCCACATGTAGGATTTCTTATTGCCACATTTTGTGATGTCATATTTTTCTCTATCAAAATAATATGGATTATAATATCTGATCTTCATAAAATTCATATGTAGTTAAACGCCATATTCATGTCTGAATTCTAAAATTAATTTTCATTAATGACACAGCTCATTGAATAAAGGTTAAGACAGTTTGTAAATATTTTATTTGATATGGGCAAAAACATGTATTATAACATCCAGAAGTAGATTTTGGATTTTGTGATTGCCTTTGAGTGAACAGATTTTTTAAAGACAATACATTTCTGGTGTGATAGATCCAACTTGAGAACCTAAGGATAGCCATGCATTTTATTATATGTATTTTTTTTTTAAATGAGGTATCATTTTGGGGGTTATGTTATGGATTTTTAGTGCAATAATAACAAAAGTGCCATAATAACATTATTATGGCATTTATCTAAAATAAACAATCACCATCATTCAGGTTTTCTGACCAAACAGGTTGAAATCATCAATAATTCTTAAGAGCATAGCCTAGGAGACAACTTTTTTAGAGAGTAATATGTCTTTGTTTAATTATAGGATGTCATTATTACTAAAAGGTGCTGAATACTGAGTGAAGTTTAAAGGTCTATGTACAAAGATGCCACTTTCAGCTTTTTAAAATTGAAATGACTGAACACAGGACTGATTAGGAAGAAGAAAGCTAGATTTAATACGTGAATAAATTAATTTGATTTTGATAATCAAACTGATTTTGCCATCATCTGAAACTGGAATGCAACAACAGCTATTTAAAGTTTTCTGCAGTTCTGAAGTTATTTTACAATGCAAGTTAGTCTACATTTTTTACTTGAAAGACAAAGCCACTATTTTATACATTTTAACTTCGTTTTGCATAGCCGTGTTTTGAGAATATCATACATAACTGATGCCAGACTTTTTTTTTTTAATTTACATTTAGTTGAAGTTCATCTTTGACTAAGCATGTGATCTAACTTCCAGGCTTGCAAATCACTGTACTTCTGTTTTCACTATGGAAAACTGATATTTTCCAAGGAACTTCTGAGTTTTCTTAGATCATATTTTTAGTACTTACCAAATAACGGGAAAGCAGGAAATTCTACTGTAAAACCACTCACCAGGGCAATGGCAATATGCAGCAACCCAGAAAAATCCAACATCTCAGTAATTTTCCTGGTCCCTGTAAGCCCGTTCCCAGATTTAACAACACCAGCTCAATCACAACCCAGTTAGATTTGAACAGAAGATAAATGGTGGTGCCACTGGACTGTTCCTCTTCCTTATGAATTATTGGAAAACAGCAACTCCTCCTGAACACCAGAGTAGGTCGTTAGGAATGTATCCAACTAGACTGAGCTACAGAGCTGACTTCACACCCCAGGATATCAGTACACCACACGCATGTGTGCCACACTTGGGGTGGTAAGGCATTTTGCTTGGCTAGCTGAGATGACAGATGCATTTGTGCTAATCCTGGTTGTGGAAACAGTTTATTCATGTTTTCAGGACTTGCCACAGCAGATGAGAATTTGGGCTACTAATTTATTATATGGAAAAACATTAATAGTAAAAATCCCTAAATTAATTGATTAATTTAAAAATTATTCACTTTGTCTGAGAGCAGAATATGATCTAAGGACTCTTTAGCAGTCATTCCAAGACAAAGTATATTCACAAGTTAAATTATTCATAATTAGGTAGTGGAAGTTAAGAATTCATAATCACAGGAATATTTCTCAAAAAACTTCTAGTAATTGTTTTACAATTATGATTGATTAAACATATTCTCCAAGAAAGGGTACTTAAATGAAATTTAGGGTTTATGAGGTTATTGTTCTTGCTTGCAATTCTACAAGTGAAGCTACTAAGCTCTATCAGGTTCAATGTCAGCTGTGTTCCTATGGATCAAATTGATAAAAATGACAATGGGTCTAGAGGCAGCAGATAATTTTGTAGGCAGACTTTGAGAATTGGTGAGTGTATTACAACACAGATGTAATCCACAATACCTAATCATGCTACAAGTGGTATAAAACTGTAGACATGAAAATGGATGATTATATAGAGTATTTAAAAAATTCGCTTCCAAAACCTATACTGAAATATAAATTTTTATGCCACTCTAAAAATCTGAAATAATTCAATTAATTTATTTGTACTGTTGTTAGAGTTGTCTGTTCTTAATAAACAAACACCCAATGTCAAGCACTGGAACAAGTTGACTAGGTAAGTTGTTGAATCAACATCCCTGGAAGTATTTAGAAGGTGAGCAGACGTGGTGCTTAGGGACATGGTTTAATTGTGGACTTGGCAATGTGAAGTTTGTGGTTGGACTCGATGACCATAAGTGCATTTTCCAACCTAGATGATTCTATGACTCCTTGAAACATATTAAATAATCTCTTGTGATAGGTGAAGAAGATGATTCTGTTGATTGGCTGCATATGAATTTTGCACCATTCACAACTTCATCAGCCTTCAAGTAAAATAGCTGCTGCTCACTAAGAAAATAATAATGAGGATGAGATAATAGCTCTGCTTTTATCAGCTAGCACTCTTTTCTCTAGTTTAAGTCTGAGAAGCTCTAAAAATATTATGGGAAACCTGTATTCCTTATCAGTTACTAATCATGACGAAAGTACATATGGAGCTGTCTACAGATCAAAACATTAGTGACAGTGATGAGTTGCTCTGCAACAACAACACCCCAACTCTTCCAATATTAGAGTCATAGAATAATCTGAATTACAAGGAACCTAAAAGGATCATTGAAATTCAACCCTTGGCCTGACACAGGACACTCCAAGGAGTCCCACCATGTGCCTGAGTACATTGTGCAAACACTTCTTGAACTCCATCAGGCCTGGTGCTGTGACCACTGCCCTGGGGAGCCTGTGCCCAAACACCCTCTGGGTAAAGATGTTTTTCTAATATCCAACCTAAACCTCCCCTGACACAACTTCAGGCCAGTCCCTCAGGTCCTATCACTGGTTGCCACAGGGAAGAGATTGCTGTGCACATGTCCTCTTCCCCTCATGGGGAAGGTGCAGACTGCAATGAGGTCTCCCCCCAGTCTCCTCTTCTCCAGGCTGAACAGACCAAGTGACCTCAGCTGCTCTTCATATGACTTCCCATCTCACCGTTTGCCATCCTCATGGCCCACTTTTGGAAATTCTTTAATAGCTTTAAATCTTTCTTATATTGTGGTGCCCAAAGCTGCGTCCAGGACTAGGTGAGGCCACCCCAGCGCAGAGCAGAGTGGGACAATCCCCTCTCTTGCCCAGCTGGTGATGCTGTGCCTGATGTCCCCCAGGACACGGCTGGTCCTTCTGACTGCCAGGGCACTGCTGCCTCAGATTCAACTTGACATTGACCAGGACACTCAGTTCCTTTGTGCAGGGGTTGCTCTCCAACTTCTCATTCCCCTGCCCATACATCCAGAGTGGAATTGTATTGAAGGAGTGAGATTCATGTGAGTAAAAGTACTTGTACAATGCATTTATGCAGTCGGCTACTCTTTTTTAGATCTAATTTTGTAGGTGAAAATACTCTAAAACATGGACATCTTTGGAGAACCTAGAGTGCCTCAAAAAACACTAGTGGAAAAATGAATACAAAACTGAAAGCATAACAGAGAAGTATAACTAAGAAAGAATTTAATTATCCTAATTACCCTTAACATTGAGCAGTTATATGGAAGACCATAGGCATGAGGAAGTGCTGTGTAATGGACAGTGAAAATTCAAAATTCACTGTTAAAGAGGTTCACTTTTTCTGTGACATGCAGTTACACGAAGAAAGACACTGTAGTTGGTATTTGCACTTCAGATGGAAAGCTCTCTTCATTTTAGAAAAAAAGAGCTCACTTCACAACTCTGATTAATCAAAATCATATCCAGAAGTTCTGGTTCCAGACTCTGGGAATGTAAAGTGGGAAGTGTTTTTTAGGGTTTTCTGGTTTTTAGGAGAACATGAAACAATTGTAAAGACTTAACCACATTGCTGATGGGCACCATAACTGCTGTACTAAACCCTTAAAAATATCACTATATCTAAGACAACATTGTTCCAAAATTGTTCCATGGTATGTCTTGATGGCTCCATAAAGTTTTCATAAACTTCATTAATATTTTTTAAGGTATTCCATCACAGTAGACGTTATGATTTAATTTCCTAGAGAGTTTGTGCACTGCTTCCCTCCTCTTCCTTTTTCTTATGTTTATTTGCTTTTCCTCCTCTCAGTCCTACCTGTTGATCACACTGTGGTGTCACCATAAGAAAATTTTGTTCATGGAGATTTACCTCAATTCCAGCTGGAATTTCTTTTACACTGAATTATTTCACAATAATTCCACCGACTTTTGCAATCCTAATTTAAACTTCAAAAAGAGAAGCACTGATCACAGATATAGCCCTTCATCTTCAATTTTGGGGTATCATACTGAAAATTACTTTTTCAAATGTAAAGCTATTGTAATTCTTCTTCTATGCTGAAAGAAAGTGAAAAGTGGATGAATATATAACTTCATCTGCATGCAGACACACTCTCACATCAAATCACTACTATTTCACTGTCAATCTAAATTAGGGCACCTGACATTAAAGTTAGGTGATTTTGTTTGCACTTTCTTATAGCATTAGAAATGGCAGATGCAGGATTATTAGCATACAGAACTAATCTGTTATCTCAAATGCCCATGATGAAGACAGGAAAGTCATATTTAAATAATACAAAATAGCAGAAAAGATAAACTGTGTCTTTTGCTAAATAAGTAAAAAAAGAACTTGTAATTTCCATTAATTGTAATGACAGCACAACTTAGCTTTCTCTTGTGGTGTGGGTTTTTTGTTGTGGTTTGTTAGGGTTTCTTTGCTAAATATATTTACAAGTTTTGTTATTTGAATCACCAACAGAATTAGTCCTTCATAGGAAAAACAGCATATTAACAAATTGAGAGGGGCATTTGTAGGCCCATCACTCAACTACGTTTTGTCACGGGATGCTTTTTAACTAAAAAATATTTAGAGCTCTTTTGTTGAATTTTTCATCATTTTTATTGGAAGAAGACAATGTAAACAACTACATTCTTTGTATAACATACCACAAAACCCAGAAGCAGTTGTAGGAATACTAATATGGTAGGATGAAGTTTAAATATATGATATTGTTACTAGTACAAGAAATCACACTTCCAGTATACCATATAGAAGGTGTTTAAGGTATTCAGTCCAGAAATTTCAGTTTTAAAAAACTACTAGATTAGCATGATGAAAAACTTCTGCATACTTTAAAGACCAATTCACACCCTGGAATAGCATTTGGCAGGACTTAGGTGAGTTTGAACACTTTCTGACTAAAGATTTCCTGAAACATGTGCTGTCCATCTCTTCCAACTTTTTGTGCTGATACCTTCTCATTTCTGCAGTACCATTTTTTCACACCCGCCTTTCTAAAGTGGGAAAGCTCACTCTACATCAGTATCTCAGTGTATAGTCATTGAAACAATGTAAAATTTCCTTACACAGTGTGAGATCTAGCTTCTGACAATAAATTAATTAACTGAACTATTCTATAATAGTTACATGAATGCTTATGTAACTACATTCAATTGAGGATTTTCCTGAAAAGTATTTATTACTGTGAGATACTTAAGTAAGATCAAGGAGATTGTAATTAACATTAGGGAAGTTATTAACCAGAATATGACAGCAGAGCACCTCCTCTGGAGAGTAGAAATTAGCTGCAAACAATATGTGATCCTGATGCAGGAAAAAAAAGAAATATTTGGTTTAATTAGGGTTTTTTCTGAACTTTAATGGTTAAAACCATCAGCCGGGACCGAATATCTCTCCCAGCAAATTCTCTTCGGGGAAAATGCTTTGATACTAAGTTGCTTAAAATCAAATGTAGATAAGGTAAAAGCAGTAAATGTAGCAAAATATTAACAAGGCATGGCAATATACCTATATGTTGACTACCGGCTCATTAGAAGATACCGAAAAATAGGTTGAAAAGTGAAGAGGATGTCTAGTATGAAAAATTGGTTTATGAAAGGGACTTAATTGCCATGGAAGAACTAATGTGTTTAATGAAAGATCTGGTCTCAGGATGTCATGGGAAGCAACTTTATTTTTTTAAATGATGGTACAGGTAGGCATAAAAGATATTGCTTTTGCTCTGTAAGCATAAAGGAGCCATTTTCTAAAGGTACTGACAGTCACAAGGTCACAGGATATGTATTAGAATGGAAGTTATATATGTATATGTGATAACTCAATACTGTTATCAATAAAACAACATAAAATATAAAATACAACTTTTCAGAATAAACCTCCCTATATTGCATGATACTTAAATATTTGAAAAACTTGTTACTTGTCTCTTGCGTTGCAGATGTTAAATAGGCCACGACTGCCATGATTTTATAAGTTCCATGTACCAACTTAAAAAAATAGTCAGAAAAATTCAGACCCATTGAATAAAAATAATTATAGAGAAATAACTGTGATGGTCCAGACCTCTCTATCAAAAGTTTTGAACAAAAACAGAGCCTTGTAAACAATTAACTTCTAAGGGAAAAAAAAAAAATAATAGATCTTTAAATTATTTTCTATTTGCTTGTTTTCTATTGCTTCTTACCAAGATATGCGCTGTCTTGCCATCTGGCTACTTTAGACATCTATGTCTTTGGGTGCTTTACTTTGCCACAGTCTGGCAAAATTCAGCTTGTCCAAAAGTTCAGCTTGTCCAAAATTCAAGCTGAAAAGAAGAAATATGTCAGACTTTAATGTGAATTACCTCAGAGGATGTATCATCCCGCTACAGTCCCCTGTACTGCTCCTCATTCATTATTGTAAAATTCAGAATCTACAGCCCTAAATTACTTAGTAAAAATGATTGTGGCTCTCTGTCCCTGTATTCACAGCTCTTGTAACAGGGAACAGACAGTCATAGAGCAAAGCATATAGCAGTATAGACTGCTGTATAATTTTCTAGGTTGTGACAATGTCTTTGTAAAGTGTCTGATGTATATCCTGTCCAGCTGAAGAAAGAGAGTGAGAGACATGCTTAGGTGGGCACCTGGCGCTGAGCCCAGGTGGACACTTGGCCTCCAGGTTAACAAACTGCTAACTCAGCAACGCCACTTCCTCCATTAAGTGACATCCACTGCCACATTGGCAGGCTTCTTTTGAACACTGTCAGGGATGTCAGTTCCACCAACTCACTCATCAGCCAGTTCCAATCCCTGACCAGACTTTCCATGCAGATATTTTCCCTAATATCTAATGTAAACCTCCCCTGGTGCAATTAAAGGCCATTTCCTCTTTTTCTGGAACTGGTTGCTTGGAAGAAGAGACCAACACCTCCCTGGCTACAAGGTCCTCTCAGGCAGTGGAAAACAGCAGTAAGGTCATCCCTGAGCCTCCTTTTTTTCAGGCTAAACACCCCCAGATTCTTCAGCTGTTCCTCATCACCGTTGTGGTCCAGACCCTTCCCCAGCTCTGTTGTCCTTATGTGGACTCTTTCCAGTACCTCAATGCCTTTCTTGTCATGAGAGGCCCAAAACTGAATCCAGCAGTTGATGAGTGGTTTCACCAGTGCCAGCACAGGGAGACAGTCACTGCCGTGGTCCTCCTGGCCACGCCATTGCTGACCCAAGCCAGGATGCTCTTGTCCTTCTTGGCCACCTGGGCTCAGCTGGCTTGTGGTCATCTGGCACTGACCAGCACCCCCAGGTCCTTTTCCACCAGGAAGCTTTCCAGCCAGTCTGTCCGCAACCTGTAGTAGTACATGAGGTTGTTGTGATCCAAGGGCAGCATATCTCAATACCCCAAAGATAATATGAATAAGTCATATCAGAAAATGGTAAATATATACCGATTTCAGAAATGTGAAATTAAGATTATGTAAAAGATTGTGCTGTAAATATGTAAAGATTATATAAATAATGTAAAGATTGTACTTTGGTGTGGCATGATGTTATACGAAGAGTGGAAGAATTAATGATGTGGCAGAATCCTTTCTAAAACTACTTTACATCAAATACATGAAGAATCCTTTCCATTCAATGTTTTCTAGTCAGTGAATTCCTCCCTGTTGCATTTTGAAATGGAAGGGGGCAAAACACGTTCTAGACATAGTGACATTAATTTTTCTCTATTGTGTCATTTTAATCTCTTTCTTTCAGCTGAAAGAGAACTTATATAATTCAGGGGCAATCATAGCTCACTTTATAAGACAGGTTTTACACAAAAAGGCTTCACAATTGTTGTTTGATCTAAAGGGTAGAAAGAGAGTGTGCCTAAAGACAGAAAGGAATAAATCTTAGAACAACATCGTAGAACAAATAAAAGGAAAGTGGCAGATCATGGAAATTTGCACTTCCACCTGTCTAGACAAGACTCATAGAGGAAAAAGTAATGGGAAATGTAAACTTCTGCACTGTAATTCCTTTAATAGAATTTTTTGAAATGTCCAACAGCTGGAACAACAGGGATAAGGGGAGTATGATAATGATAGGATGAAAAGGAACTACAGTAACAAAACTGAAAATACTAGGAACGAAGTAGGGAATTTCGTGAGAAAAGAAGAACAAATGCTTACCACAGCATGGAATATGGCTTTAAAAGAGTGTCTCTGAAAGTATGTCACTGAATGGTTTTCAAGTTTGTAAGTAAATGAAGTAATTTTGAGAATATGATGTAGACTCTGAAGTCTCAGTTAATCCTAAACTTGTATCATCTACTTGTGTGTAGGTATAAATACATGCCATATATTTATAAAATATAGAAGCATTAATAATTGAGATCTCTAACGAATAAAAATAATAAAGCTACTTTTAGTTAGACATCTTTAGCACAAGATATCTAAATCTGTGTCATTTATCTGTATTGACTGAAACCATGGTATTTAGGCTATAAATTAAACTACTGCATTAAGGTATCACACATAAGCTAATCTATACCTTAATAGATCACCTATTTAGTGTTTCAAGTATTGAGTAAATCACCTATTCTGTGATTTACTCAATACTTGAAACACTAAAAGAACAATGCAGTTTTTAATCAAGTATGGATGTACCTTACTGCAAGAATGACAATCATACCTCAGTGCTTGTTTCAGCTGAGTAACTTGTATAGCATTCTTCTATTTCAATATAGAGTCAGAAAGTCATGCCACAGGTACATCTTTGCAGTTTATCACTGGCACAATCTTTTTCTTGTTTAATTGCATTCTTCTAAAAGACTTTCTGTCAATCCAATCGCTCTGAGATAAAGGCAGTATTCTAACTCTTGTCTCAGATGCATTAGACAATATAGATATGTGTATTCTTGAGCTCCAGTAAAATGGTTTATTCTATCACACCTAGTATGTTTTCTATGTAAAAACATTATAGTGAAATGAAATGTGACAGTGGCAAATGCAAGCAGTCAATTGAATATTGGTCGATGTTCCGTTGGTAATAAGACATTTGGGCACACCAGTAATTTTCTAATAGCAGCACATTTGTGCAGCCAATATATTCTCAACTCCTTAATTAAGTTAAATGATGCTCTTATAATTATGATCTTTAAAGTGTGTGTGACATTTGTTCATATTTTTTAAAGTGATGGTTAAACAGATGAGTAGTATAGCAAGCAAACTCCTTAGAAAAAGATAATATAATTTAATCAATGAAGTTTTGATTTTTTTTTACTCCTTAATGACAGATATGAGGGAAATAGCTGCAAAATAACAGATAAATTCATACATAATGCATTTGAATCACCAATTTTATTGCTGATGTACATAAGGATAGGAAGGGTTTGTTAGAAAATTGATCAGTCTGAACGTTCAAGAAACCTATATTTCAAGTGATTGAAGACTGCTGCTGACCTGCTTTGCAGTTTGAAAATCACTTTCCTTCTCTTCTCTTCAGTATCTTTTGTCACTTGGGCAAGCTTTACTTATGCCTAAGTAAAAGTCATTTGGGACTCCCTAGAGTACTTCTCTTGACTTGCGAAAGGACTGCCTTATGACAAGATTTGGGTGAATTCTGCCAGCTCCATGCTGATATCTTAGATATACCAATATGTGTTAATGGCATCTGTGTTAAGGCAACAGCAACAAGCCTTAGTTTTCTTTGAGAAGCCTGTGTACCTCTACGACAATATATTTACATGACATACCAGAACATATTCAGTAGTTGTTCTAGAAAGAAATAATAAAAATCATAAGGATAGGCTTTTAGTAAATTAAAAGTGGTTTGTTGTGATAAAAGTTTTTCTAGTTTCCTTTTACCCGCTAATAATATCCTGCAGTCAGAGATCCATATCCAAAGGAAGGGCCATTAAGTCTTGGAAAGCATTAATTATTTCAGTAATAAAGTGGCAGAAAATAGCTAACTTTCCAGAAATCAAAATTTTCTGCTCTAGTGGTTTGACAAAAGAGAAGGAGCTGGGATTTTGTCTGTGTGGGGGAGATTTTTGTCCTTTTTTCTTGTAATCAATTTGTTTCATGAAATCAAATCTAGACAATTTTTAAAACAAGACTTACTCACTTGGAAATTTCTTTTAAAAACCAGATATTTTCTTTTTAAATAGACATTTTTCCATGTGTTTTCCTCCCCAGGAGCTCATTATTATATTATTGCTCATTTTACCTTAGGACAAGATTACATGTACAAATTGTTGGTCCTTCTACTAAGCATAAAATGTCACCTTTCTCTCACTGTGAGTTTTGAAAAAAACCCTTTTCTCTCCTTCCATATTAATCCTCCTGTACTCAAAGCCACTGATATTTTCAACCACAGAATTTATCACAGAAGGAAAATACTATATATCAATACAGACTTGCTACTTTTTTCTTGCGAATCATGTATGTGGCCTTTAAGCTCACGAGAATCACAAAGCGAATCTGAACAGTTCTGTCAGCCTCAAGTCTTAAAAGGTGATGCTTCTGCTCTGGGAAAAGGCAGAGAAGCACATCTAAGAACATTTTAGGTATCATTAAGATAATTTTAAGTGGATACACTTTTAAGTTCTTTTGAATGTACATACTACTTTTCTGTCCAGGATTCTGTATTAATTAGACAACCTTCAGGGAAAAAATAAAAAAAAAAATTTGGTTCTGACAATATGCCAACACAGACCCAATGATCCTTCCCAAAGTATTTAGAAGTGCTTTCTTTGTAACTGTAAGTATTAGAAGATCAGATGAGAGTTGCATTTTCTCATTCCTTATCTCTGAGTTGTGACCTCAAAAAAATACAGAATAAACCCAAAATCATTCAATACTGAGGCACTTGAAAATTATCCTTATCAGGGATATTGTATTATCTCAAACTGTTTTAAAGGCAGTTCAACAGATGACTAACTTGATTTTTGAAAGTGGCTTTTTTCTACAAGTCTGTCACTTGAGATTTGACTACATATTCTACCTATGTTACTCTTTAATATTAGTAAGAATATAGATCGAATTTTTTTAATGTAAAATAGTGTATACTTGTTTATTCACAGAACTCTGTACTCTATATATTGCATACTACGTTGTTCATTGATATACAGTGTTTTATCTTTCCAGAATGTCTGAGAGTCCAATAACTATCAGAATATGAATCTTTATTTCTCCTCTGTATCTTAGATAGGTAAATTTGATTTTGTAGAATACCTTAGGATGGCAAAAATTATTGCATCCAATTATTAATTTGGACACTGGTAGAAACTACAGTACCAAGCACCTCTAAACTACAACTGTTTCAACTTCCTTTCTGCATTTAGTTAAGAAAAACAATTTACTTATGTATTAAGCTTTAACAAGGTTTTCAGTATGATGTACTGATATAAGATTTTGGTGGAAGAAGATAAACAATATAGGCAGAATCTCTACAAGGACCCCCAACTCATACTCTTGATATCAGCTGTTTATATTGAAGGGGCTACATTCCTTTCCATACTGTAGTGACTTACATAGTTAACAGCCTGGAACAGCAGCCTTTTTTTTCTTTGTGTTCTGGACTTACAAAAATGGAAAGCCAATTTTAAATTTTTTTGCATTTTTGTTGAAGTTATGTCATCAAAAAAAGGGGAAATGCCCCATAAGTGCATGAAAGCATTCAGTGATTAGCACCATGACATGTTGATGGTAATAGTAGAGAATGAGGAAAATAAACACCTAAACTGAAAAAAAAAAAGGCTACAGAGATGTCAGTTGCAGCTGAGGAAGAAAAATCCTTTTAACTGGTAATCATGATCATTACTATTTGATTCTGTGCATCAGAAGCAAGCATGAGCACCTACATTTTTAGATTCTTATAATATAAGCAGATTTTTAGCTCTTATAGAATTCTCGGTGATAATTCTGTACAGTGGGAGAAAACTGGTAAAGCTATTTCTACTTTATAAAGTATTCGGATCCAAAAAATCTTAGAACTACTGCCTGTCAGTCAGAAAGATCAGAAGGAAACAGTCAATGATAAAAGAGATTCCTTAAGAGTACATCTTGTCGAATTACTCTTTTACAAAAGAAGTGGCAAAATGAAACCATGGTTAAAGAAATACAAAATTGTATGCAACAATTTTCTCATTAAAATTTTTCAATAGGCCATTGTTAAAGTAGAAAAATATACTAAGGAAGGTTCACAGAATGACGGAATGGTTGAGGGTGGAAGGGACCTCTGGAGGGCCTATGGTGCACCTCTACTGCTCATGCACAGCCACCTCCAGGCAGTTGCTCAGAACAGGCTGTTTTATCCATACGGATTTTTTATATCTTCTGTGAGGAAGATTCCAACACCACTCTGGGCAGCCTGTGTCAGTTCTCAAGTCATGGTCACAGTGAAAAACGTTTCCTGACATTCAGTGGGAACTTCCTGTCCTTCAGGTTGTGTCCATTGCCTCTCAGCACCATTGAAAACAGCCTGGCTCCCCCTCCCCTTTGCATGGTCCCTTCATATATTTATATATTGATAAAAATACCTCTGACCTTTCTCTTCTCTGGGCGGAATTGTTCCATCTCTCTCAGCTTTTTCTAACAGAAGTTATTCATAAACATATCTGTGTCCCTTCACTGGAATTTCTCCAGTGTGTCCATGTCTCCACAGTTCTTGAAGGTCTGTCCTGAACTTTCTATATTCCAGCAATTGCCAAGCCCTTGAACAGCCTTTGGCATTTTCCAGCCACAAGATCCTTCAGCATACCACAGATTCATGTCAAACTCATGTTGCAGCTGCAATCATCCTTTGCCTGTCTCCAGAAAGAAAACTGCAAATAAGTTTTCTATCTATCCCTCTAGTTCAGACTGAATAGCTAAGTGTTTGTGAAGAATCAACTATTCTTGGAAGATTATAGGTTGTTGACAGTTATCATAATAATAATTAAAAAAAAGGATTGCTGCCATTGTCCTCCTTTCTGAAGAAAAACAGACCATGAAAGCTGGGTTAGAGTGTCACATTTAGTAGAAAGAGAAGCTTCTTTAGGAATAGTGTGTATCAGATTCTGGATTTTTCAGTTTATAGTTAGGGTGTCTGTCATTCAGAGGCTCTTATACATGTTTGCTGGTGATGGAAATGTCACAGGTTGTAATTGATCACACTATCAAAGTCTCTATATCTGACAAATTATGTACCAGTGTTTTCTGCATATCAAACAACTAACAAGAGCATCAGGGGAATAGTAGGAACTGGAGAGTAAAGGAAAAGGAATACATTTTGGTAGAGGATAAGAATGAATTGCCTTCATTTAATTATCAATACCCCTAGCAGTGGTAAAATGATCCATATGTTTACTTACTCCTTTAGTTAAAGCAGCATTTATATGTATGCAATTGTCATGGTTTAACCCCAGCCAGCAATTAAGCCCCAGAGAGCCACTGACTTTATCCCAGTGGAATGGGAGAGAGAATCAAAAGAGTAAAAGTGAGAGAAACCATGGGTTGAGATATAGACAATTTAATAGGTAAGGTAAAAATAACACACGCAAGCAAAGCAAAGCAAGGAATTAATTCACTGCTTCCCATGGAGGGGTAGGTGTTCAGGTGTTACCAGAAGATCAGGGCTCCCTCATGTGTGACTTGGGAAGACAGAGGCTGTCCCTCTAACATCCTCTTTCTTCCTTCTGCTCCCCTCAGCTGTGTATGCAGAGCATGTCGTATGGTCTGGAGTATCCCTTTGGTCACTTGGGATCAGCTGTCCTGGCTGTGTCCCCGCCCAGCTCCTTGTGTGCCCCCAGCCTGCTTACTGGTGGGGTGAGAAGCAAAAAAGTCTGACTCAGTGCAAGCCCTGCTCACCAATAACAAAAACATCCCTGTGTTATTAACACTGTTTCCAGCACAAATCCAAACCACAGCCCAGTACTAGCAACTGTGAAGAAAGTTATCTCACCCCAAAACAGCATAGGTTATATTTATTCTGCACTGAATCTATGCTGAAATTATTGAAAGAAATCGACTGGTGCCTGCTAGTAAAGACATGAATATTTTGATTTGATGGATCTATAGATTGATTGCAAATCTATGCATTCTACTATTGAGATCTAATTAAAGTTTCCCCTAAAAATGTTATTGGGCTGCTAATATCTAACAGAACTAAGTATGAAAATGATTTTATTAAATTAGAAAGGCTTTTGGTTTTGTTTTTTTTGGTTTCCTTTTCTGAATCAGGATTATCTATTGTCCTTTGAAAAGTCTTTATGTAAAATCAGGAAAGTAAATAATATTCAAATAGCAAACAAACAGAAACCTATACATTCATTGAAAAAATGTGAATTTGGGATGTGAAAATCCTAAATTACACCCAAATGAAAACATATATGTTGATATAAACTGCAGTTGCCAAAAAAAGACAATGAATATTCTGAAGTTGATATGACATTAGAAATCAAGATTCTTCATCTAAAAAATGCAAGATTGGATTTTAGTATTTCCTAAAAAAAAATCTGAATATGTTAGAAAGTACTAAATTTTATGCCTTTCTCAGAAATTTCAGTACTGTTGAAATTGGTACGTTTTTCTGGAAAGTTTTAGTTTTGACATCTTGTAGCAGTACTAATAATCAGCTAGTATAATTACTGACACCATTGGCAAATTATCTTTATTTCATGAAGACTATGACTTCATTTGTGTCATCAGTGATATGAAAATGTTGTACTTAAATACTGCAAATGAATCTTGTGTTTTCTGCATAGATGACATTATATTAGCCTAATTTGAAATTCAGTTGTCATGGTTTGTAAATGGTGATGCCATGTGTAAACACAGTAGATTAAGAGATTATACAGTGGATTGTTTAAAATTATTTCATCCTCTTATTCTGGAATAGCATGCTAAGGTAAAATGACTTTTTTTTTGTTTAAATTTGGAGGCAAAATTAAGAACTTTAAAAACTAATTAATTTTAGAAAATTAAAAATAAATATCACAGTACGGTTGGATTATGTTTGATAGCTTTTTTTTCTGTAATATAAAGTATTGTGTAAGAACTTTATAATGAAGCCTCAAAACTATTTGATATTACTAAAAAGCTTTTTTTTTTTGGCCAACTACTTTGAAATTGACATGATAAGGAATTCAGAATAGAGTTTGTGACTCATGCATTTTGTTTCTTGAATATGAGAACAAAGCTGTAATATGAGAAGATCGAAAGAAATATTAAAATGTTGTCTTGTTACTCCTGTGAAAAGATAATTCTTTAGCCCGAATAATGGATGAAATTGTTCAGTGCAAAATGCCCACAGTCACAGCTCTTAGAGGGACATATCGCATATTCTAGGCTATGCACAAATTTTAAAGGAGTAAATTAGTTAGTTGTAGTTCAGCACCAAAACCAAATGCAATTAGAATTAGAAATCTGAGAAGAAACAGAATTCCTCAAAATAACAACAGAGACACGCAACCTCTTCATATGTCTAGCTTGTCTAACTATGTAGATATCACTCTACAACTCCATAATCAGTGTTTGAACAGGATATAATGAAGTGGGAAAAAAAATGTGATGAATCAATTAACTGCTAGTTTTCTACTTCTGTAATTAAAAATACTGCTTATTAATTAAACATTTTAGGGTGCTACTAAAAAAAAAGTTGAAAAACATTGCAGGTTTCTTCAAATTTTATTTAAAAACTAGCAAAAAAATTGATTGAAAATTCAATTCATTGAGAATTCAATTTATTTAAAAAAAATAAGCATGCTTAGGTGATATTATTTTGTTTAACTTTCATTTCCTCTAGCATCACTGCTTGTTAATAGATGAATAACATTCGCCATGTTGCCTTTCACTTTATTTCAATGTACATACATTTGCAAATACTTATAGCTAGGATCTACAGCACATTGAAAAGGTGTTTTGCTTTAAGGTGATGTCAGTCTTTGAGGAGGTATCTACGACAGATGGCTAAATAATAAAGAATCTATCAAGGCATCAGGCATTTGCTGGAATCTTGTTAATCATTCTTAACCCTTTAAGCATAGCATACATTTTGTATTTGATAAGTTGTCATCTTTTAACGGGACCGTTTAAATTTGCTTTACAAAATTTCCATTACTAATAGTTATATGGAAAAGTCTGATAAAATACCACTAAGTCATTAGGCTACATTTTTAATTGTTATCTATCTACTAATTAAGAATCTAACAACTGAAAAGTTCATTCATCATCTGTAGTATATCTCTCTATCTACTGCTGTTTGTGATAGAAATGTTGTTAACACCAACATGAAATGGCTGAGGTGACAAGTAATTTGAACAAGAAAATTTGCACCAATGTACTTCAGGCTTATTTAACTGCCGGTATTCTAATCTACATGTTAATAAGAGAAGGCTAAATGATAGCAAGCACTTCAGCCAAGGGAAATCTTAATAAAGGTAAGGAACACATATCTGGGTGGCATTTATTAACACTGTGCATAGAACAGGAGAAAAGGTGTAATTCTGGCTAACGGAGTATTAAAATTGTTCTCATTCTGTTATTTTAATTTTTGGAAAAATAATAATGTAAAAACTTTCGAGGTTTCAGTTTCATAACTTCCCAAATTAAGAAGTTTAATTCTTAAAAATAAATAGTAGGAATAACCCTGAAATAGATATGTTTGGTTTAAGTAAATATTTTTCTGCCCATTGACCAAGAAGAATTGACTTTTTATAATATTTTAATTTATTTTTATATATGTGCATTTAATTTAATTAAATCTGGACTGCAACAGGAATTTTCTAGAAATACCAAAGGAAAAATCTACCAGTCATGAAGTTATAATTTCAACAATTTTCATTCAAAGCATTTGTTAAAATTAAGACAAATTGATGCAGTTAAATTTGCGCATCTCTGACAATGTTTTGCAATTTTTTGCAAAGTACTGTGAAAATTAATATTTTTGGAAAAAAGGAAAGAATTGCCTATATTGTACCTCCATATTTCAGATGCACAGTCCAGCTTGTGTCACATGAGAATACAGGCCTATTTGTTCTTCCCCATTCCTGTGATGTGAAGCAAAAGAAACCTGATCTATCATTGCCAATACTATGATGTGATACTTTCATTAATTATTCTACATGAACCATTCACAAATACACACACACTGCTTTAGGAACTGAATGAAGGGTGTTCTGTTCAGTTAGATTTATAATGTGAATTGATATGTTAAGGACAATGTAGTTGGAAGTCTTGAGGCACTGGCAATCCAATGAACTCCTCAAAACTTATTACCACCTGTGTTCACCGTGATTACAAACACATAGCACTTCTCTTCACCTACAATTGCAATGTTTTAAGGTTCAGTAATTTCCATAATTTCTCAGTCACTACTCTTAAGTTTCCACCTGAGTAAATCAGGGGACATTTGGGTTCACTGTGAGTTTTCCTATAACTAAAAAAAAATTAAATTCACCTTCCACAGTTCCTCTGCTGCCCCGACCTCTTTACCTTCAGCTTTCTGGCATGTTTCTACGAAAGAGATATGCTGTTAATATGCTGAAAATGAGCTGTATTAAGCCAGGAGTCTGGCGGCCCTCTGAATTTTGCAAGGAACTGTGTTAGCTAGGAAATTTATCTTTTGTTATTTTAACTGTTTTTGGTTTAAATCTATGTTTAGTTTTACTTCAGAAGAACAAGATAAAGTACCCTGAGAAAACGGAGAATTATCCTCACTGCACCTGTATGGAGTTGCTCCATAGGCGTATACACTCCAAAAAACTCAATCAATGGTGATTGTTTAGCTAGAACAGTAAATTCAATAAAGTGTTGTTTAGCTAGATAAGCTTTGAGTTATCCTTTAATCAAAGATAGATGGAATGTCATATTAGTAATTAAAGCCATAAGGTAGCAAAACTGCGACTCAGCAGAATTGGACGAAGCATGAGCTAGAAGTTGCCAGCATGAAAGTTCACCCAGAGGACAGGAAGCACTGACTGCCATCCTCAAAATTATGTCAATAATAGAACCTTAAACAGCAGTCTTACTCCATGAAAAAGGAGCAAGATGAAATTAGAGAAAGCATTTATGATGTGAAGAACTGGGGCTGGACAGGAGAGAGGGTTATGGAAATCTTGAGTGTTGCAATGTATATAAACCCTGGAAGACTTTGTTTCATTGGACACGTTTATGGTGAATAGATTCCCAATATGTCCCCAGCATTGGCCAAGAGCTGAATAAAGGAACCTTCAGTCTAACGGTCTTTTACAATTGGATATAAAGTCTTTAATTCAATGCCCTTAATAGTGAATTTTCCATTTTATTTCCAGAAAGCCTGAGGGGCCACCTTATCTCTCTCTACAACTTCCTAAGAGGAGGTTGTAGCCAGGTGGAGTTGAGTTCTTCTCCTAGACAACTAACACCAGGACAAGAGGACATAGTCCTGAGATGCTCCAGAGGAGGTTCCCGTTAGACAGCATGAAGAGTTTCGTCACGGAGAAGGTTTTTGAGCAGTGTAAAGGACTGCCCAGGGAGGTGGTGGAGTTACCAGCCCCGGAGGTGTTCGAGAAATTACTGGATGTGGCATTAGTGCCAAGGTCTAGGTGACAAGGTGGTGATCAGTCAAAGATTGGACTTGATGGTCTTAGAGATCTTTTCCAAATTGATTCTGTGATTCTGTGATCTTTCTTATAATTCCTCTTTAAGTATTGAGAAGCTTCAATGAAGTGACCCCAATAATTCTGTTCTCCAGACTGAGCAACCCCAACTCTCTGAGCCTTTCTTGACAGGGTAAGTGTTCCACACCTCTGATCATTTTTGTGGCCTGCCTCTAGACCTGCCTCCAACAGGTCCGTATCTTTTCTGTGCTGAGGACTCTAGAGCTCGACACAGTACTTCAAATAGGGATTCATTAAAATAGAATAAGGAACATAATCCCTCCCTCAACATGCTGCTTTTTGCACAGCCCAGAATGCAGTTGGCTTTTTGGGGTGGGACTGCATATTTCCAGCTCCTATTGGGCTTGTCATCCATCTGTACCACCAAGTTCTTCTCCACAGATTTGTTCTCAAACCCTTCACCACATAGCCTGTATTAAAGCCACCAGTTGCCTCAATCTCTTTCATTTGGCATTTTTGAACCTCAGCAGATTAACATGGATCCAGTTCTTGATCTTGCACAGGTGGTTTTGGATAGTGTTGCGTCCTTTAGGGATGTGAACCTCACTGCGCTGTTTGATGTCCTCTGCAAATTTGCTGAGGTTGCAGTTGATCCTACTGTCTATGGTGTAATGAAGTCCCAATACAGACCCATGAGAAACACCACTTATCAATGGTCTTCATCTGGACACTGAGCTGTTGATCACCACCCTGTGGATGTGACCATCCAACCAATTTTTTATCCGCTGAACAGTCTACCCATCAAATCCATGTCTCTCCAATTTGGAGATAAGGATACCATGGGGAACCATGTCAAAGGCCTTACAGATGGCCAGATGGATGACATGCACACCCCCTTCCTTGTCCACTGATGTAGTCATCATCATAGAAGGCCACCAGACTGGTGAGACACGACTTGCCCTTGGTGAATTCATGCTGGTATCTTGAATCATCTCTCTGCCTTCCACGTACCATAGCACAGCTTCTGTTCCCTGAACTTCCCAGGCACAGAGGCAAGGCTGACAGGTCAGTAATTTACAGGAACCTCTTTTCTTCCCTTTTTAAAAAATAACAGCAAGCTTTGCACCCATTTCTAGACAAAGAGTTATTTTACCATTTCCACTGTAATGTATACCTATTTTTCAAGTACCTCTGAACATTGCACAGAATCAGGGAAATAATGCCAAACGATTTATTTGGCTTTAGCACACTTTACATAGCTTGTGTATTTTTTTTAATAAAATATGTAAAATAATTTAAAACAACCTATCTGTAACAGTGAGAAAGAGAATATTCCCTAACATTTAGGTTTTATGAAGCTACATCCAATATATGGAGGAATAAATAGTGACAAACATAATTTTCTCTCTTTGAACATTTTATTTCTTCTAGGTCTGAAATATATTCCAGTTTTATTTATGGTTTATATTAATCTAGAACATTCAAGCATAATACAAATTCCTCAGGTGAAAGTATTACAAAACATATGCCAAAACCCCGGGTGATTGCTATTGCTCTTTATTAATAACTCAGGTTTAAACAGGTTCCTTCTAACAAGGCATTATTATAAGAGACTGAAATTGCAATGACATACAAAGTGCTGGAGATTTCTCTGTGTGTGCAACTTATTTGATGAACAAGTTAATGTACTGATCTGAATCTCAAATCATCCCAGTATTTTTCTCTTGTCATACATTATGTATATATTATATGCAAATCTACACTATTTGCAATAGCATTACCTTACGCTTCAGGCTGTGCAGTTCCAACTACAGTAGGTGCAGTTACAACCTTTACAGAGAAAGTCACTGATTTATATCAGAGTGAAATGATTTACAAGCTTTATGGTGAATCTTTTACATGATATAAACTCAACAGAAAATGAGATTTTGTGTAAAATTTGCACTGTATTGTTTATTTCCATTCCACTTATCATAATTGGCAAAAAAAGACTAAGTAAATAACAATCCCCTCTCTGAACTGAAAGATTGACATGTGGGCCTAAGAAAGTCATAAGTTCATATTAGAAGTAAAAAGCAGTAGTGTTGGCAATTTAAAACATTTTGATAATGTTGTCATAGATGTCTCCATATCTGTGCTGGAAAATATAAAAATTGCTTAGAACCACCAGAAAGCATTGACACAATGTACTTTTTATCCTGCATCCATATGTCCTTACCAGGCTACTCTATCTTTCTTGTTTAGAAGAAGGAGAATAGAAAAATTGAATGTCAGAATTTATTTCCAGGACTGATTATTACTCCTGGTTTGACTGCTTTAAGACTGTCACAGAATAGACTATTACTGCATTTAACAGATTGATAAAGTTTCTGAGGTCATGACAGTAATAACAACAACAAAAAGTGGATTTTCTGGAAATCCTGTGCAGGTGTTGCTGTTACATGTGGGAAGACAGTACCAACAAAAAAAGAGAGAAGAAAAAAGACACAGATGGTTTTGTATGTAAGGATTTTCCAAGTTTAAGTTTGTCCTCCTTATTGTGCAAAGCAGCATATACATGGTATTCTTGTAACATCATTAATGGTAAAAATACCTATTTATTACCAACAAATCTGTATCCTGGTTCAGCTCTATTGCATTCTTCACATGCGAGTTAGAGGGAACAAAGAGATCCCCATCAATGATTTGTGCAATGAAGCTGTGAAGAAAGCTCTTAAGAGAACCGAGTATGGTCTCTCGTTTCTTAAGTAAAGCAGATACACACTCAAAAATCCACCATATTTTGAAATTAAATTATCAAAATATGATTATGATTAGATCTAAATGGTTAGAGACTGTTAGGAAGAGGCTGTGATATCTACTAAAAATACAGAAAATATCAGTCTTCTACTCTTCTGTGAGTGTCAGAAGACACTTAAATTTTTTAGTAGATCTAGAGAGCCTGATCTGAGCATGAAAGCACATGAAGCCAATTCACATATGCATCTAGCACAATACTTCTCTTAAGCATTGAGACCTTTACTTTGAGTTGAGATTTCATAATGCTAAATGTGAAGACCTATTAATTTTACTTTGAAACAGCAGCTTTAGACTATGGAACAGTTTTTCCCATTAAAAAATCTAGATGCATTGATGTAATTGAGCTAATTTTTAGACCTGTGTTTTTGTATTTTTGTACAGTAATACATAACTGACCAGATAAATTCAGACATTCTTGAGTAATTTTTTATCTCAGGATAAGCCTATGGATAGTGAACTTGTCTATTATTAGATATTATTAGATATATGTAAATGGATTCAGTGAGAATAAAATATTGATTTCCACGGCATCAGGTAAAGTACTAACCAAAATTAAACCCCTTTCTTCACCTCACTTACATTCGTAATTTATAAATTAAATGAAAGAGAGGAAAATAAAGACTGCTAAAGTAATAACGGCCACTGTATATATATATATGTATGTATGTATATATTTGTGTGAAAAATTCAATATTCCATAAGTCACGTGGAAATTAAATATTGATATTAGGATGAATTCATTTCAAATAGCTCAAATAGTCTTTATAGAGTATATTTTAGAATACTTAATTTGTGTTTATCAATGAACACAATATGAGTTACATCAAGAAAAGGAACATCACTACATGTTTTAAAACCTGTCTGAAGTATTGAAGACCAAATAAGAACACACAATCCAAATGTTGAAAAAAAAGAAGTGCCATCTATGTCTTCAAAACAAAGGGAAAAGGTGCTTCTGATGTGTTTTATTGTAACAGTCAGACTATATGTATGGCTTTACCAGACTATATATTGAGAAAAAAAGATCTTTTGTGAGATTAATATTTTCTCTAAAAATACTATAGTGTGGTTAACAAATATAATGAAGAATTAGATTCATACAAAATAGATTTGAGCTTGCTCTTACCGAATACAGGCTGAATTATAAAGCAATTAATATTTAGAATACTTAAAGGCTTCTTTTTTTTTTCTTTTATAGATATGATTACATGGACAAAATTATACCCTGGATTAATTTAATCCACAATATGCTTGATTGCATTTAAGAATTATTTTCATAAACTATTTTAAATCTGTGAGATAAAAATGATTTCAAGGATTTTAGAAAGGCATAAATTCTTATTTGAACATCAGCTGATTAGTATAGACAAGTCTCAGAATGCATTTGTCAGCCTGTTTCTTTTACTCCCCCTGTTACAGCTGCCAAAAGCAGTAGACACCTGAAGGCAAATAAGTGAAGCACAGTAGCATTAGTCACAATCCTGAAGAAAACACGTTACTCATGTTATGTTCTCTTCAGCTTCTGCATCTTCTTCCACAATTTGATTTCCCCAAAAAATAAAAATGCTGATTTTTCCCCATCATATATATAATTACTTTAAATGCTTTCATTGATATGTTTTTTAACCCCTGCATTTGTATTTAGCTGTAGTAGTTTAACATGAACAGAGTCCTTATCCACTTTTCACTTCCTGTGCCATAATATCGCAGCTCAACCAGGAAGATAGGAAGAAACCTAGATGTGTGAACAGTTTGAGTTGAGGGTCATGGTATTACTTTCCTAATACTCTGACAGAAACAAGTGCCATTATCTTCATAATACACAGTGTTGCTCTCTGGAACTACCTTATTTTGGACAAAATCTGTTGTATATTAGCGAATTTTTTATTAAAAATAAAAATCTAGACTAAGTTTTGATTTCATGAGAGAAAGAATCACAAGAGCTCTGTTTATTTGCTGAACACTCTCAGATTTTATAAGATATTATTGCAATGTTTGTTGCTTTATATCTACAGAGATGAAATTAAGTGGCTATTAAAAGAGAGTGAAGAAAGAATGACAAACAAAAACAGATGTAATATATACTGCTAAATTCCTGTGATGATCCATTCAAGATGGCCTCTGATGTCTTTTCAAACATAAATGATTCTGCAATTCTATGACTATTTTTTAGTGTTGCCATTTCTTTTATCCATTTTTTCTAAGTTGTAGTGTCCGTAATTGACATAAAGACATTTTGTTTTCACTCCTCTTTAAAAAATTTAAAAACCGATGTGACCTTTTTTGTTATTGGCTGAAACTTTCATACCGTCTATACAGGTTTCCATTAGTTGAAAGTGGTTTTAGATAGCTAGACCCACACTTTGCAGTCAATTACTGGCTTTTATTTTGCTGTTATCATAAAAGACCATTTCTTTCTTAAATTGATCAATTAAGGTCATGAAAATAAGTGGAGAAGAGTGTACAATTTCTTAACAACACTGTCAGGATTATCCTGGCACTGAAGAAGAAACTGCCATAGACTCTCTTAATGAATAGAAATAGCTTTCATCAAACTAGATGCTCTTTCTCCCTATTTTTTTTTCTTTTGCTCACAATTCAGAGTGAACTACACAGCAATCAAGTGTTTGAAAGCTCTTAAAATATCTACAATGTACTTAAAGTAGAGCTCTATGTTTTTACTTATCTGCTCTATTTGTTTCAGTTTGTATAGAGCACATTATAAAATCAATTGAAGCAGTCATTTTCAGTTGAAAAGAAGCAGACTACAGGTTCGCTATTTATCAGGAGATAATGTGATAGAAGAAACAAGCAGATGAAGTAAATCAATCAAAGGGAAATTATTCCAAAGCATAGAGGAAAGTTAAAGCAATATATATGAGAAGTAAAGGGATGTTAAAGTGGCAAAAGGCATTACAAGGAGTGGAGAAATCCTATTCCATTCACTTAGGAAGCCTGGAAACTACAAAAAGATCCTTTGAAATAACTAAACATAGCAACTGGATACACTTCTTAGGAAAGTCTGCTACTTCCCTATGGCCCTGTTGAAAGACACGACAAAAAATCTTCCTAATCTTATAGGGCCTTGGATTGTTATCCTTTATTGATTTCTTGATTATTATCCATTATTGATTTCTCACGTAGACAGAGATGAAGTTGCATTAAGGAGTCATAGGACAATCAAGAGAGGCTTCAGGGCCTTGGAACACCTGTTTAAAGGGTCAGGAGCACACTAGTGTTCTCAACTGTCAGTTGCAGGCAATGATGTTGGAAGAAACACTGAGACCAAGCAGATCAGTACCTGGCTCCAGGACTCATATCACAGGCAAAATTTGGAGATTTTTGATCCTGATGGGTCAGACTTGCTGGTGACAGATAGGGTACACCTGTCTCAAAGGGACAAAGGATCTTTGTGCAGGAGCTGTCAGGGCTCTTGGAAAGAGCTTTAATTTAGAAGAGGAAAGGGATAAAATCAATCTCATTAGCGATAAGCCTGGGAGTGGCGCATCAATGTTTGAGGTCTGCTATTATGGCCCCGTGGTCTGCTCCACAATGGGCTGAGTACACATTTGAAATGTCCCCTGACTAATGCACACAGCAGCCTGGATGTCTCAATGAAGGAAGAGGATGGAGATACACATGGCATCAAAGACTCAACCACAGAAGCATCTGAGAGCAGTCACACAGGAATTAGGGCTTTTCCCCCTGAAAAAAGTATCAGGATCAGTAACCCAGCTGAAGTGAGTTCACAACAATGCACAACAGGATGAACAACAAACGGGAGGAGTTGGAAGCCATTCCGCAGCTGGAAAACCATGAAGTAACTACAGTCACAAAAGCCTGATGGAATAACATACAACTGGAGTGCTGCAATGGATGACTATAACCTCTTCAGAAAGGACTGGCAAAGAATTGGGTGGTGGGAGTAACTCTATGTGCTTGGGAGATTTTTGACTCTCTAGAGCTTAATGGCAATGACAATATTGAGTGTTTATGGACGAGTCAGGGTAAAGGCCAACAAGTCACAAGTAATGGTGGGAGTCTGTTACAGACCACTCAACCAGGATGAAGAGACAGATGAAACATTTTATAAGTAGCTGGAAGAAGTCTCATGATCACTAATCTTTGTTCTTATGGGGATTTCCATTTACCAGATGTCTGCTGGTGAGGAATCAGTCCAGGAAGCTCCTGGAGTGAGTGACAGGTAGATTCCTGACACAGCTGGTGAGGGAGATAACTAGGGAAGACACCTAAATGGACTTGCTGATTATGAAGAGAGAAGAATTTGTGGGTGATGTCATGGTCTGAGGCTGTCTTTCTTCATTGGAAAGCTGGTCAGGCACTGGAACAGGCTGCCCAGGGACGTGACTAAGTCATCTTCTCTGCAGGTATTTAAAGGACATGTAGAAGTGGCACTTAGGGACATGGTTTAATGGTGGATTTGCAGTGCTAGGTTTACAGTTAGGTTCAATGATCTTAAGGACCTTTTCCAACCTACATGAACCTAGGTTTCTGTTATTCTAGAATCTTACAGGGATGCCCTTGGAGTGTTTTCATTATTTCCTTGACCTTAAAAACCTCTTTGTTGTATGTTCTTAAGGTTGCTTCTTGGGAGGTACAGTACATGGGTGGATATTTGAGATATCTTTGAGGATCAAGGGCTAAAGGCATATATCTTCCATGATGACAGGTAGATTTCCAAAGTCTAGGACATGATGCAGAAGGAAAAGACAAAAGTGTTTTCTGAAGTCTATAAAATCCCGAAAACAGATCTAAAACAGACTAGATTTGTTCCTCTACAATTTAAGGGCTATTTATAATGCATATATCAAAATAGAGACAGAATTTAGTTTGGTCTATTTTAGCTGCTGAAGTAATGTAATAGAAACACAGTAGTTTTCAATTTGTATAAAAATGCATCTAACCAGAAATAGTCTGGAAATATTACTATAGTTGTTCAAAGATAAGTCATATCAGTGCTGCAATGCTTAAAAGAAAAAATATTACTCTAGAAAATAATCCCATTATTTCTTGATTGAAAAAAACCACTTTTGCTTTGCAAACACAGGTTTAAATTTTTTTTCTGATATATTCCTTCAGTGCAATAGCTTTTCAGCTTTCCAATAGCTCTGAGAATTATTGTGTTTCATTACAATTTTATGTTACCCTCTAACCATGGAAAATCTTTGATGGGACAAATTCTAACATTAAGGTCTTTGGGTTTTCTTGTTTCTTTCTTCCTTAAAAACTGAATTATTAAAATATTAGTATTTTAGCAGAATGAACTCAGAAATAGTATATATTATACTACAGTTTATGCATTTCATATTCAGTACCATATATATGGAAGGCAGTTTATGTTCAACTCATAGGAGTACAAAGATCTCTGCTCTCACTGTGGCCAGTAATACCTGGACATAAGCTAGGCAGAGTGGCACAGTCATAGGACAGAACAAAATAATTCAAAAGTGTCTTAAATCCACTGAGGCATCCTGCTCCTGTGGCTAGGGAGCTATGCTGTGGATTTAAGAATAACTAAAATGAAAAGTATTGCACAGCCATAACATTTGTTTAACCATATTTTTAAAAAGTCCAAATTTTAAGATGGAAATCATGGTGTATGTAATTAAGCAAACACATTTGAAAAATAATTTTTTCTTTAAATACTCTTGTATACCAGAAAGAACCAAAAACTCAGACTGAGAGTTTTATTGACAATAATCTGAAAATAATAGTATTTGCAAGTGCTGTAAAGAGGTAGATGAAGGATATCAGCTAACATTTGACACTTAGACAAAAGCTCTTGGTAATAGTTTGAATTTTAATGTAATTAATGCATATTCTAGAAATTCTGTTTTTCAGTTGCTGTTTAATAAAGCAGATCAAGTTTTCATTATTCTTGGTGACAGTAAGCAATATGTACTTTAGCATTTCTAGAATGCCATAACAGGATTTTTTGAACATTTTCTACCATTTCATAAATGTCAGCAAGTCCATTCAGGTACAGTTAAAATTTTATTTGAATTGAAAGTGTGAGTATTATTCACATGCCATGGAGTAATTCACTTGACTTTTTTGCCTTTTATTCAATTCCATTATGAAAATATCTTTTTGAGAACATTGCAGCATTTTTATATACTATTTATCGCAGCTCAGATTTTCACAGGTGGAAGTTCACAGAGAAAGAAGGTGTTAGGTTCTGCAATAACAGGTTTATCTGCGTGTGCATGGCAATTACAGAGCCATGAGGCAGTGAGGGGGTGAGTGCCAGCAAGCAGAGATGGCACAGAGTGGTGTCACATAGTGTGTCTGTGGTGGCAGCAGCTAGAGGTGGGTGTGATTTGTATGGGTATGCTTGTCAGTGGGATTTTGCTAGTGAACATAATACAGAAATTTGGATGGGAGGCTGAGAAGCCAGTGCCAAGGTGGCCATAAGCTCAGGCTGGATGTTGAAGATACCGGGAGGCTGAATTTTGGCTGTTGGAGGTACCAGGGATCTAAACCAGCAGCTGGAGCAATCACAGGGTCTTCTGGTAGACTACCAGCCATTGAGCTGGATCAGGTGGCAGAGAGACTGCTCTTGCATTTATATCTTAGTTCATGGAGCCACTGGAAGATCAGATCTAAGGGCTACTGGTTAGACCAAGTGTAGAGACCCCGTTACTGGCGGGATCCATAGTGTGTGTAAGTGCACATCCACGTGCGGGCACTTCCCGCGTGAAAGGACCAGCTGCTGAATGAGGATGCAGCTGAAGTTTGCTAAGTAGCCTGTCTTGATCTGCCTCTGAAGAGACATGTCTATGTCTATGTCTATGTCTATGTCTATGTCTATGTCTATGTCTATGTCTATGTCTATGTCTATGTCTATGTCTATGTCTATGTCTATGTCTATGCCTGTGTATGTATATGTACGTATATGTATGTATATGTATGTATATTTATAGTACATTTAGGTTTTCACCCTCATCAGACAGAGAGGAGAATAGGATGATGCCGTTGATATAATCTGTACTTGCGTGAGTGGAATGACTTCTTTCTCTGTGTTTATCTGTGTGATTTGACACGTACATACACTTATATCTTATGCATATGTGCACGTCTGTGCCTGCTGGGCACACAGGCTCAGCAATGCTCATAGCTGGACTTAGCAACCTACAGCTTCAACTGCCTCACCTCTGTTGGGCTGCTGGGCTTGGCAACTCCCACAAACAAGAACTTTGTTCATGCCTGAGTAGCACTGTAAAAGCAGCCACCAATACTGCGTTATTAGCCTATGTGGAATTTCAACAGCATTACACCTACAGGTTTGTCACACATGAAAATATTTACTTCTTTCTGTTATGAGAAGATGCACATGCCAGTTGAAAAATACACTTTAGAGTCTGAAAATCAAGCATGTTGCTATGGTTCATAGCTCTAAGTGATGAGCTGTAGTGATTAACATGCAACGCTGCATGTGCAAATTATAAAAATACACTATTGCAGTTAGATGAATTGTTACGGCTTTATACATCAGGGGATTAGAATATTGGCAGAGTGGTCAGAGCAGAGAGAAGATAAAAAGTTGTATCTGTCTCTCCTACTGTCCCATTCATCCAGCTGTGAGTCTGAATCTAGTTCCATTTTCACTCTGTCTTTGGTATCACATTATCCTAAAAAGTTTGCACATTGTCTTCAGCAGGACTGACACCTGTAATAGGTAATATTAAACCAAAGGAAAAGGACTCCAGAAATATAGGCAAATGATTCTTAATTAGTACACAGAATACTGATACATGTTTCCTAAATAAATAGGAATACACATATAAATGTTTACTGACCATAGAACAATTTTTTCTTGTACCTGCATGAATTCTTCTGCAACTGGAAGACTTGTCATAACTTAGAATATTCCCTTCATAAGGTCAGAAAATAAATTAAAATTTTCTCATTTATCCTTCTACAATGCCACAGAAATATACCTCACCTATTAAGGAGATGCAATGTCAGGATGAAGGGAAAAGTACAATTCTGATAGAGGGTCAGAAAGCATAAAATAAAGTAATGACATGTCATAAACTTGACCAGTCATCCAAAACTGAGAAGTATCAGTCTATTAAACTTGAGAAATTAGCAGTAATATATTTTCCTCTCTCTCTGTAAGCAGACTTGTCAGTTTAACATTGGCTATAATTTCGGAAGAAAATTTTGTTCTAAATCAATAACACACCAGAGGAGATAGATAAATGTGAAATAAAAATGAAAAACCAAACCAACCAACCAAACCCCAAAATAAACAGAAATTGGAGCATTTTCTCCACTTACTTTAAATATGAAATGTCTTATTCCAACTCACTGTATAGATGCCATGGAGAACTTGCATTTCAATTCTTACAAACATGGAACAAATCTTGAGAGATGTTCTGCAGTCCCCAGGTGACTGCAGTACCACTGCAATGCTTGTATTTATTTTTACTAGCAGAATGAGCTTTACTTAGTAAGGAACAAGAAATTTGCTCCCTCACTGAAAAAGAATGCTTCTGTTTCAGTAATATTATCTTACTAAAAGGTACTGGCAAGGGAGTATCCTGAATCTCTTTATGCTTTAGTAGTTCTTACACTTCTTCCTTTCCAAGTAATCCAGTTTTACAACTGTGGATATACACAGATATGAAAACATGGGTTCTTTTCATAGCCATTAACCTTTTCTTTCCTTTTCTGGCATTGTTATATTGACCTGTGAAATAAAATCCCAAATCTAAATATTATAAATCATAACACTTATCCATTACAATAAAGTAATATAATTAATTTCTTATCAGATGCCTGACCATCTGAAGTTATTTGGTAGGAAAAAAACTACACTGCTTTAAATATTAAGTCTATTATTCTCAGCTGGACTATTTCAATTTTTAGTTAATATTTTTTTCCTCAAGTCAATTTAGGACCCTTTTATTATTTCCCAGTAACAGACAGTTTCATTGATGAAAAAGTACTGAAGTGTCTGACAGGTCAATCTGTTTAGAAATCCATATCCTGTGTGAGGTTGATTGCTGCCAGCAGTACTCAGCTGTGTTGTGAGGGTTGTCTCTCATGGGCACACCAGGTAACAGACACAGGCTCTCCTGTGTATGTGACCTGTAGGTTGTGTAAAACTCACTGATCCAGACAGGGAGTACTAGCTCAAATGGAACTAGCACTTGCTTCCTTGTCAGTTCAGTCTCATAAGTGGTGGTTGAAATAGTGCAATAGCAGTGGAACACACCACTGCCAGATTTAAGGTCTGAAGACAGACATGGAAACAAGGAGCTTTTTGGCAAAATGCTGATGAACTACCAATTCTGATGAACTACCAGAATGATTTTGTGGAACTATCTTATTTTCACACATTTTTTTGAGAAATTCAAGCTCATTTTACTTCTGAACCGTGCTCGACAGTAGCAGTCTGCCTAAGTACAGCAAACAGGCCACCAAAGAAGCGTGGATCCACCAGATGCACCAAAGTGGCCCTGAACTCTGTACTTACCTTTTGCAAAATTCAGTACCTCTAAGTTCAGTCTGGGGACTGCTCCTTCTCAGAAATTTGTAAGAATGAAACACAAGGAAATCACTCTTTTTAGGACATAAGCTTGTAGAATTTGAGAAGGTGAATTTTTATTTGTAAAAACTACCTGCTAATGTTCCTGAAAGGATAACATAAAATAGTCATTTTTAATGTAATTTTGCAGAACTGTGACTCAGTAGTAAGTCAAATAACAAATTTTTGTAAATCTCATTTTCTTACTGGGTCAAGAATTTAACTTGAGATCACACAATCACTTCAAGCAAGAAGGAATAGTTAATATCCCAGATGGTTAAATATGTGACTCCGATGCTTTCGAAAAGAGTGCAAGTGGTATAACTACGTGTTTATTGCTTTTTGAAGCTATTCACTGGCTGCTAAGAGAGAGAAAAATACAATTCTGTCCCTTCATTCAGATTCTGACCTTCCATTTTAAAAATGTGTCTAACATTTATGATTGTGAACTAAACCTCAGCACATCTCTGATGAGGCATCTGCTTAAACCTGTAAGAAGACATGAAAAGTAGTTATGAAAAGCATCTATGGAATGTGTGAAATTTTCTATTTGTTTCAGCGAAAATAATTAAGACATAGTTTCAGTAATGATAATTGAAACGTCAACACTGTTAATTTAATTTGAGAAAAGTAAGGGAAGTTCTCTCACACAGTTCTGAGGTTTTGTCTTGTTTCTTAGCTACAAACAGATTTCAGTTTAGACATACTTGTGTGTATTTCCACATCTAAAAATATAATTCCACATACTACTTGAAGACAATGAGCATATTGAAGTTCATCAATGAACCATTTTGACAAGGAAATGTGACAGAGATATTTAACCTGGTTGCCTTTTTTTAAACTTTTTTTTTTACATCAACTGTTGTGCTTGAAAAGATCAATGCAGCAGTGTATCTGGGTAATATCTTTCTTGTTGCTTGGTTTTTTTTTATTTCTTTGAGTGATGACTGCCTGGTTTAAAGACATTGATTTACAAGTTTCAAATATTCCATTTAATGTATTGTTAATTGTCATTGTGCCAGAAAGATGCAAGGAAGTTCAGTCTTTCATGTGACCTTTCAATATCAGGCTCTTTGTAATTCATTTCATGTTCCTGTAGATATCCAAGCTTCAACTGTGTTATAGAGGGCCTCTTTTTTTGATTTTTTCCTTGGTTCAAGAGCTTTTCTTCTTTTTCGTAAATTAGTTAAGAAAACAGTGATTTCACCTAAGTTTAAATGTTCACAGCCTAACTTGATAATACAGTAACTTCTGTAAATTATAGGTCTACAAAGTGTTTTGACATATTGCAACAGTGTACAGGTTACCAGTTTGCCAAGAAATTTGGAAACTCATGAATTTGTTTGGTTCTGCATCATCTCTGTTCCCAGTAGTAATTTTATTGATAGTTCCCCTTCAAATTGCTGTAATGCAATGACTTTATTTTATTTTATATTTCCCTAAAACACCTCAAAGTACCAATTTCAATAACTTTGTTTCTAGGTTTCCCCAGGAGTCAGAGCAAAACACTGACAAGATTTTTAAAATATACCTTTCCTGACCCTGGCATTCTCAAACAAGTGGATGTTTCTGGGCCAGTGGTTGTTACCCAGTCACGAACTTGACTTCCCTTGCTAGCTATTTTCACACATCTTCTATTCATAGCCTCCAAAGTTCTTTTGCAAAGTGCTGATAATTTGTATTTGTTCAAGTAAATTTTGAATAAATATTGACCAAGTGTACATATAATATGCAGTTATTGGATACTCCTAGCAATCGCAAATTTAAATGGAAAGTGTAAACAATCAGGACTAAAGTTGCTAATATATTATATGACCTGTTAGAATTTCCACTTAGATTTTGCCTTTTCATACTTTCTTCAATGGACTGCAATACCTCAAACACAGAAAAAAGAATCACCATAAATTTGGATTAATTCAGCATTTTCACTGCATTTTTTAACTCTCACACACTGCTCATTTTTCGAAGCTCCCTTCCTTGCCTAGCTATTTTTTTCCTGTATATGTCATTCCAAACACTGTATATGTGTATATATATATTTATACATACATAAAATACTTCTATTCTGAAGTAAAAAAATAAGTCTAAAGTTTTGAAAAACAAAATGAGGGAAGATAGTGATATTTGTGGGGTTTTTGATATCTTTTTTCTTTCCTGAATTTCATTTTTAAAGAAATAATGAAAATAATTTTTAATAAAATAGTCATGTTATCTGTTTCACAAATGCATTAGCATCAAAGATGAAACATATGTAAAACTAGATCCATTGATATTGCTACTACTTTCCATAGTAGCAAGTAAGCAGACTTCCAGAAGTCAGTTGCTCAGAATATATGTACAGAATAACTACTTTTAGTAATTAACCCCAACCACCAATAATACCATTTCGTGCACACATCACTTTAAACATTTGAAATAAGACCAGTCAAACAGTAAAAGCTAAGCCTGTGAAAAGAAATCTTATTAAGCAAGGCCATAGAGAAATGTTAGAAAAGTTGGTTTAAGGAATCACTCGCATTTGAAAGATAGATTGCTAAATATTCTAGATAGAGAAATCGTCTGTTGCTGTGTATTTAGCATAAGTGCATGTATGGAAGTTTGCCTTACTTTTCTCATGAGCTCCATCTACTCCTCTGCTCTCAAGGTACCCTTCATTTTGTACCAGTCTTTCCTATCAGAAAGTTTTGTACCAATCTTTCATATTCCCTGTCAGAGCTTCCAAAGCTTATGAAAATTGTCCTTGCATTGCTTAAGATATCACACTGCTAATGCCGCACATCACTGGCTTCAGCAGTATATCCTATTTTAAATGCAGAAAAAAGAAAGCTAAGAGTAGGTAAGAGAAGTGAAGCTAAACTAAGCTGAGCTAAGCTAAGCTCAGCTCTGATTTCTTACCCTCTGTTCCTTCATAAGTTCTTTTTTGCTCTTTTTCAATGTCTTATAGACACTTTCTGATTAGTCACTTGCTTTTAACGGCTCAAAGCTAAGCTTCCAGTTGACTGACCATTCCTTGGCACATTTATGGACTATTATCCATAATCTTTAAAATTATTATGAAAAATGTGAGTTCATTTAAAGGTGCTGAAAAACAGACACGCATAACTGGGAAAAACTCTTTAAATGCTGCATTGCAAGTAAATACTGTTCATATCCATGATGGAAAAAGCTTAAAATCTAAGGGGTTTGAAATAGTATAGTTTTCTAAACACCTATGTGAACAATAGCAGAAAGCACACTAAGATATTAAAGAAACGGATAATCATATGTACATTTACTGAGAAAGGAATATATCTGAAAGCAGGTAATCTACTTAATTTATTAAAGAAAGTGACAAAGTTTTGAAGTTTATATGAATGAAAGACGTGCATTTACATGATTAACATCTTCAGAGAACACAGAAAGTTCTAGCAGGGAATAATTTACTAACAGATAAACAAATTTCTGAATGTGATTGACCTTTGGGAAACAGACACTTTCCTCTTTGGAGGTCAGTGTAGCTGAAATACACTTGCAGGGGATGGGAAGAAAGAAATTGGTGGTAATAGGTTTCCTGAGTCATAACAAAATGCATTAATATGTCACTTTAGAAGCTTTTCCAAGTTCTATTGAGTCAGTCTGAGAATAAAAAGTATAGTCACTAAGAAGAGAAATGTAAAAATGTTGTAAGGTGCCTATTTAGTGTAAAATTTTAAAAATGCCTTTAAATATGTGTCAGAAAAGCCAAGAAAACTTTATGATTAGTACGACTAAATGACAAGACTGGTATGAATTTGCAATTTTATATCCATAACTTCATATAATGCATCACATTTTTATAAGTATCTGAAAATTAATCTTGTTTCTTTTAGGTAAGGCAAATGAAACACTACACTTGATCAGATCCTTATGCCTAAGTAAATAGTGTCAATAAAACTGCAACTGAGTGTTAGAACTTCTTTATTGATAATACTCATTAATTAATGTATTTGATTTCACCAGTCAATAAATAAGGTACTAAAATGCATAAAATCCATATCTATTAGTATCCAATATGTAACGACTAGACTAGACAGAGCAGCATAAAAATGTTAGCCTACAGAATACAAAACGCAGCACCCAAAAAAGTCAAATCAACAAATAAACAAATGGAAAGCATAATTGCTTTCACCCCTTGAAGCCTGCATTCTAGTTTGCTTTCGGACTTTAAATGCCAAGAGCATTTTTTTAAAGCAGGTGACATTATACTCATTATAGAGCCACAGAAAGGCTTAGATTGGAGAACCTTAAAGATCATCTAGTTGCAAAACCCCTGTCATGGGTGGGGAAACCTTCCACTAGATCAGGTTGCTCAGACCTTCATCCAAGCCTGGCCTTGAACACTTCCAGGCATGGGGTATTCACAACATGTACCAGAGCCTCACCACCCTCACAGGAAAGAATTTCTTCCTAATATCTGATCTAAACTTACTCTCTTTTAGTTTGAAGTCATTACCCTTTGTCCTGTCACTACATGCTCCTGTATAAAATCTCTCTTCATCTTTCTTGTTACCTCCCTTCAGGTACTGAAAGGCCACAATTAGGTCGCCCCTAGTCCTTCTCTTCTTCAAGCTGAACAATCCCAGTTCTCTGAGGCTTTCTTCATAGGAGAGGAGCTCTATCCCCCTGATCACCTTGGTGACCCTCCTCTGGGCTGGCACCAACAGCTCCATGTCCTGCCCATGCTGGGACCCCAGGGCTGGAGGCAGCTCTGCAGGTGGGGTCTCACCAGAGCGGGGCAGAGGGGGAGAATCCCCTCCCTCCCCTGCTGCCCACGGGCTTTGGATGCAGCCCAGGGCACACTTGGCTTTCTGGGCTGGCAGTGCCCATGGCTGGCTCATGCCCAGCTCTCACCCCCAGCACCCCCAAGTCCTTCTGGGCAGGGCTGCTCTCCATCTGTTCATCCCCAGCCTGGGCTGGGACCAGGTGCAGTACCAGCATTTGGCCTTGTTGAACCGCGTAATGTTCCCATGGGCCACTTCTTGAGCTTGTCCAGGTCCATCTGTACAATATTGAGTGATTTACAGCGAATTATGGAACACTCTAACAGTGTTTGGAAAGAGAAGAAGCTGACAACTGGAGTATTTATTTTTACTTTCTTCCCTGTATTGGAGGGCACATCATCCCTTCACAGCGTGCAGGGATGGCACCTCCTCCAGCAGTGTGTGGGGTTGGTGTCATGGACAGTGGGTTGCTTTCTTCAGGGAATCCAGAAAGATGCACTCACCTTCCAAGAAATCATGGTCTTGAGAAGAGAGGGATGGAAGGGATGGGTATGAGAAAGTCACACAGAAACAGGAGCACTGTCCAAGATGATGCTCGTGACTGAGGGAAGTGTCCCAAACTGTCCCTCATGCAGGCAGCAGTGAGCTGGCACTCATCCATGGTAGCCTTTGGGGTGCATGGAGGCCCCCTAAAGCCCATAGCCTCATACTCTGAGTGGGACCTACAGACAAAGCCTCCAAGGGCATCTCCACGTGGACAAGGGCACAACAGGGAAGCAGGGGCTGATAGGAGACATGAGGACATCACAAAGCCAGAGTGAGGCAGAGCCGGCTTCTCTCACCCAGGGATGAAGTGGGAGAGGGACAAGCCCAGCCAGCTAAGGATGTGAGACAAATGGTGAGGAGCCACCCATCCTTGCTTCTGCTATCCCTGCTTTAACTGCCCACAGCTTCTGCAAGCCTGCCCATCCCAGCAGCTCAGTAATGATTTTAGGAAACCCTCCACCCTGTGTATATTAGTCTCAAGTCACACTTTACCCAGCCCTGCTCCCACCAGCTGTTTCCAAGTGTATTCCAGCCCGCACATCCCACCACCTCACCATCTTGGCTTTGTGTTTCAGCATCTGTAGCATAGCACAGAATGCAATGGAACTGGCTCTGCTGTCCCTGCTTCCCCACAGACTGTGCTGCGGGCATGTCCTGCCTGCAAAAGACATCTGACTGGGTGATGCCATTGCTGCTGGAGGGACAGCAGATGAAAACAACAGAGCAACTGGGTTTTTTTGCTGCCCATGTGAATGGGCAGCAGAGCTCTCCCCATACTTCCAGTGCAAATGGGCTTTAACCCACCAATCTCTCCCTTCCTACGCTGTGACAGCACTGCCTTGGCTCAGAGAGTTTAGATGAGCTCCTGCACAGGATGAAGAGGTGAACTCATAGCTGAACTTTATACACAGGTGACCTAAAACAGCCCCCAGGAGCATCTCTCCTGAGAAGTAGAATACGAACACATCTGCCTCTCATACATCCCTTCCCATCAGCAGCACACAAGAAGTCTTACACTGTGTGCAGGAGATGCCATCCATAGGGGCACAGAAGTCCTGGTTTTCAGTTAGTAGCATCTTCTGGTTCTTGTGTGAGAGCTCATTGCACAGCTGTTCAAGCTGAGCCATTCTTAGCCGATCCTGCCCCACTCCCAGGAGAAAGAGAAGTGATCGGCAAAGGTTCAGGGCCTTGGCACACTGGCTGCAGGCTGAGAATGGAAGATGAGGGGGTATTTGCCTGGTGCAGAAGCTCTTGATGCTGCCTCAGCTGCTTCATCTCTCTCTGGATGGCCCTGAGCCTCTCCCGGCATTTGGACTCTATCCAGCGTGCCTCCTCCAAGGCTCACTGCCCTTCCACATACTTCTTGGCATGAGCGCCGCAAGGCAGAGCAGCTGGAGAGACTGGGAACAGAGATCATCACTGCCCAGGGCAAGACCCCTTTGCAAATATCCTTATTCCCACTCAGGATTAGGATTCATGACTTTGTGAGGAGTGTGAAGCCCCAGCCATGATACTGGCCCCCGTACAGCTGTGAATTGCAGCACAGATGCTATGCTTTCCTCAGTCATGCATTTAAGCTCTTTCTCCCTCTGCTGGGTGCGCTGTTTGGCCCTCTTCAACTTCTCCTTCTTCAGGTGAAGCTCCTGCCAGGATTCATCCAGGCGCTCCTTGTACCTCTCCAGCTGCTCCTCCTTGGCTCTCAGCTTCTGGCCAAGTAACTTCAGGTCTGTCTGCTCCTAGGACAGGCACAGGGGAAACCGAAGCATTACCTGCCCTGTTTTTGACAGTTCTCATGTCTTCCCAAGTAGATGAGGGACACCCTCCCTTGCTGAACTTCTCCTGCAGGCCAGTTTGGGGTGCAGAGGAACATCACCAAGTACTTGAGCAATGCCCTCATTCATCCATGCTTTGGGGCCGAGGCTGGCAGAGCTGTTATTGAACAGACACACCCACACTCTTTCCCCAGGAAGGATGGAGCCCCTCACCATGTTGGACAGAATAACACATGCTCAAGGCTCAGCAGTTTGTCAGCAGCGGAAAAACTCAGCCTGAATGGTTATTTTTCACCTCAGTAGCTCTTAAAAAAGGAGCTCTGCTGCACTGTATGTACCACATATTCCCTCTGGGCAGCCCAAGACAGAAGCAGAACTGACCATGAACACATCCCCATGACAGAGGGAGGTTTCCTCTTAGCTGACTTAAAATGGAGACAGCTGCTTCTGCTCTGACTGCCCAAACTCCTCACAGGCATAGGAGAGAGACCGAGGTGACTGATGCTTCTGTTGATGTCCAGACACGCCGGCAGAGGCTGTGCTCAGAACAGCCTGGTTCTCACCACCCTGAGTGATATCACTGACTTTACATCTGGAGGCAGCACTGAATGTCTCCCCTGTGGGCAGGAGCCATCCTTGAAGCCTCCCAGGTGGTGCTGGAGGCTACAGGAAGGAGCTCTGCTGTGGTATCTTGGCCAGTCTCATCATGCTGAAGTCCATTTCCCAGGATTGCTCCATCTTGTGCTCCAGACACTCCTCCATCAGCCCTTCTTGGTTATGGAATTCAGTCCACCCAGCAGCCAGCTTCCCTTGCTCCTCTAAGCACTTCTGCAGCATTGACTCCTGCTCCTCCAGAAAGGTCCTGACCTAAAGATATTGAGTGACCAAGCCAAGCAAGGCTTTGACAGACTTGGCTGGACTGACTTTCTCCAAAGAATCCATTAGCAGAGGTGAGGGTCTACTCTGTGATTGTGTTTGTCTAATATTCCAGAGGCAGTACCTGTAGGTCCCATTGGAATGAATCCCACTTTGATGAAACATATGCCTGAGCTGCTTGTCCTGCTCTGGGACTTGGGATGCTGTTGTGCCAGGGCTATGTCCTGGCTCTGCGACCAGAGCTGAGCTGCCAGCTGCTTCTTGTTCTGCCGCAGCCTCTCCTCCTGCTGCCACTTCTGTTGCCACTACTTCTCCCTTCTCATTTTTCAGGGGGTTACATTCTCCTCAACCTTTCTTTTCTGAATACTTACAGAATGCCTTATTATTTTTAATATCCCTTGCCTAGTGCCATTCTATCTGTGCCTTAAAATCTTAAACAGTATATTTACAGGAAAGACTTGTGGTGACTGAACCAACCCCAATAATGGCCAGGGGGCCACAGAGCCCAGAAAAAGAGGTTTGGTGGGCTGGCTCCAAAGGGTAAAATCCCCCTCTGTGAGGATGGCTTCTCCCATTGAATTCCTGCCACCTGATGTAGCCCCGGCCTGTCTGATTGACCGTGGACAGACACCCCTTGTATCTCCTAAGGCAAGGTAACCAGACCTGTCCCGCCCTTCCCTTCTTCCTATAGGTCACTGCTATGTCATCCCTGCCCCCTTCCCAGTATCCCTTTTAAGCCCACTCGGGCTACCACCTCTCTCTGTTCCGTTCCGGACCCCTTCGAGGGAGTTTCTACAATAAACTCTTGGAATACCGGCCAAAGGAGCCGCCTCGCTCCTTTGTTTCTGGTCACGCACGGGCTGTCTGTAAGCCCCAGGCGCGCTAGGCTCCGTGCCTTCCACCGCACGGGCTGGGAGGCTGGCTATCGAGGCACCGAGGTGCCACAGAGTGCTCCTCCTTTGTGTTGGGCACGTCTGGACAAGCTGCAGCCATCCCAGCCCGGCCCGTGTGCCGGCGTGCTAATATAAAGACTTTTATTAAAATTCTTCATAGAATTCGTCAAAATCTTTAAGCAGACTAGGTGTAACTCAAAGAAGATTCATTTGCAGCACAAATCCCTTTCAACATAAATGCTTGTTAATCTCTTTTGTAGCTTATTCAACTATGCCTCGACTGTATCAGGTAATTCAAGCTTAACACACATTCTTTGACAAAGTGGCCTGCACCACATGCCCTGCAAAGATGTAAGAAACGCTATGTAACTTTATAGCAGAAATATTTTATTAGATTTTCTCACTTAAAAATTTTAATAATATTCAAGTAGGAAACATTAACATTATGTTCTCTGTTTCTGTAAATTCCATTGAAACACAGTTAAGATGTTGAAGGTCTGTATGAAGCAATGGATACAATAAGTCAGCTTTGTTAAATATGCCTAGTTAATAATCCCTTGCTCTTGTTTATAATTGCTACCATTAGAGATGGTGTCTACTTTTATTTGTTTGTTTTGTTTTCATTTATTTTTTTTTTGTATTCGATTACTTTTGGTTTTAAATTGCCAGTTTTTGACAAGAGCTAAGTTCAAACGCAGGGTTTTACAGCTGCAATTTATTAAGAACTGGTGCTTTAAAGATACAGTATTGAAAGATTAGCAGTGAATTATGGCACAGCCTGCACATTAAAACCACCAGGTTGTGCAGCAAATTTACAGACAGTCTGCAAGCTGAAATATTAATATCTTTGTGCTTTGGAGATTGCATTAATTACAGTCATTCTAAGAGTGCAATAATTAGACTGTTTTACAGTAGCCACTAAGGTCAGTTTATACAAGTAATTTTTCACCTGCTACAAAGCCCCATGAATATATTAACTCATCACAAACCTGTGTTTTCTGCTCAAAGTTGTGTTGTTTTGAAAGGAAAGCAATAGAAGTGGTGGACTTGACAGAAGGAAGTTCTGCTGCTGCAGTCAGGGATGTTCTGGCACAGGATTTCATCAGAAAGCAATATACAGCCATGAATGGTAATTGGCCTTTTGTCATAGCTGGAAAATCAATCCTGTCTGCTAACACAAAAAGCGTTTGTGAGAACATGGATGTTACTGAAATGCTGCCAAACCTGGACAATTTGTATGTTGTAAGATGTTTCCAAAACTGCAAAAAAATTGGGGAGTACAAGCAGGGATGCAACTCTGCCCTGTAGTGGGAGCTCAAGTCAGTACCTCAGCTTTGCTGGAATAGTCTCAGCTGGGGGAAAAATAGCAGAAAAAAACCCAAAAGGGATTATAAGAAACCTGGGGTTTTATTCTTACTAACAAACAAAATTATTAGCTGATAGATTGAAAGACAACAACAAACAAGGCAGTAAAAGAATAATTAGTAAGTTTTTAAAATGTTATAGTTTGAGTTGAGTGAACATTGTAAGGACACATTCCATGCATTTTTATTCAAAGTATTTAATGAATTTGTTTTCAAATTCATAGAGTTCAACTAGGCCTACAGAAATGTATCAAGAAAAAAATATTTAACAGCAGTTATGGCAAAAGATTGGAACAGATCAGCACTAAAATTTTCATTTATTAATATTTAAATTGGATATGTAATTGTGAGGATAAACACATATCAATCAGCAAAAATAAATGCATTCCTTACGTGTCCAACTAAAACATTTCACATTACCAAAACTGGACATTGACAAGTAGTTTTTTTCAGAGGAAACTGATGTGTTTTTTATGAGTCGTTTTTAATTGGAATAGTAGCATGTTGTAGTTAAGATCTGAACCATCTAATTCACAGCACTGTACATTGTACCTTGGAGTGAATCTGTGTCCTGTAGAAGATTAAGGCTAATGGAATTGATTGCATTGAAAATGCAGCTTCAGAATTCTATATTGGTTTAGAATTAATAGCACATTCTGCATAACACCACCTCTTCTGTTTCTTTACTACAATAGCAATATCTATGGCCTCCAGACATCATGAAAATATTTGCACATATAATTATTTATACATAGAAATCAAAAATTTATTGCTTTCTTTAAATGTTCGAGCAGCTTGCCTCACTTCATAATTCCTCACAATCACAATTTTCAATTTACATTTTTAGTACATTAATCTCCTGATGTCTCATCAAATAGGAACTCTTCGTCTTATGGTGGGCTGATTCCTTTTTGCTCATGAGAAAAGCTTCACAGACATATATTTGAGTAGTATGATAACCAGCTAGAAGATAAGTTAAATGAATTACTCAGGGAAATATAAAGCTAATAGCAAAAGGTAAATAAAGGAGAGTTAACTTAGCATAAGATCAAGGTATCAAGAATAGAATTAATCAAGCCAACAAGATGCTTGAAGAAAATAAAATTTTAGTAGTCTATATGCCTGCACCACGAGTCTAGGTGATAAACAGAAAGAATTAGAGCTGCAAGTTTGTGAGCATAAATTTGCCTTAATTGGTAGTATTGAAACTTGTGGGATTCACATTATTGCACCGTTAAAATCGATATAGATTAAATGAAAAAAAGAGAAGAAGGACGGATTTTCTATCTGAAATGTTGTACTAATTAATTCTGAGGCACTGAAAAGTCTGAAGTAAACAACATTGGATAACTATGCCTTCATTTTAAAATACAAGACAAGTACCAGATAAAGTAACTATAAAATGATACTTCTATTTCTAAAAGTTATCTTCAGTTTTCTAATAGACCATTGTTTCTGGCATATGGGAATGTGATATTAGTTGTTGTGACAGTAAAGGTGGTATGATCACAGGAATAAAACCGATCTGATTAGATGTGCTGTGTTCGAAATCCCAGCTACTAATAAACATAACTGATACTTAAAAAGTATGACTAGACTGAGAAACAGCTTTGCACAAAAGCAGGTAGGACAATAAATACTTCAAATACTGAATAAAAATTTTACTGGATTCCATGAGTGAAAAAGTAATTAAATAATATTTTAAAAAATTCTTTAAACTGAAATGAAAGCATCCACCAAAAAGCAAAAGCAAATGCCTACAATATCGCAAGTGACGGGAAGCAAAGGGAAAATTGATAGTGATGATAAAAAGTGAACTGTAGAAATTCATAAGTGAAACAAATAGCTAATGAATACACCCCCACACCCACATACACCCCCCCCCCACCAACTGATCACAATGTTAAGAGGAATAAATTCCACTGTGATCAGTATGCTTAGTCATATGTCAGCCTGAATACAGAAACTATAGATCTGCAGGTTTTAAACTCCATGATCCTTGTGAGTCCCTTCCAGCTCAGGATAGTCAATGATTCTATGATTTGTTAGCTAATAAGCCTTGCCTTCAGTGTTGAAGGGCAAAGACAGGCAAATACCTACTTCCAGGTTCAGAAAATGGATTAATTTCCTTTCACAGCTCAGTCCATACTATCAAAATTTGTTCTTGTGTTTTAGCGTCATTACTCACTATTTTTTACTACTAACACCCAGGTGTATTGGGTCTGATCAAGGTAAAGCTCACAGCCCTGACAGTGCTGTGCTTTGCATTGGTAGCTGGATGGGTGCTGATAACAGGGCAGTGTTTTGGCTACTGCCGGGCAGCACTGTCCCTCTGATGTTCCTTCCCCCATCGAAGAGGATGGAAGTGGCCAAGATCCTGGGAGGGGATACAGCCAGGCCAGCTGACCCAAATTAGCCAAAGGGATATTCCATACCATGTGACATCAGCTCAGATATAAAAGCTAAGGGAGAGAGGAGGAAGTGGGGACACTCGTGTGTTTTCACTGACTGTCCTCCGGAGCAACCGTTACGCGTGCTGAGGCCCTGCTTCCCGGGAGGTGTCCGGACATCACTGCCCATGGGAAGTAGAGATTGATCCTTTATTTTTCCTCTTTCGCTCGCGCATGCAGACTTTGCTTTGCTTTTTCCTTCATTTTGTAATAAAACTGCCTTATCTCACCCTACTGGCCGTGCTTCAGCTTATTCTCCCCTGTCCCAGCAGGAGAGGGGACTGATCGAGCAACTGAGTAGGCACTTGGCGCCGAGCCAGGGTCAACCCGCTACAGTCATTTTGGCGCCCGAACATGGGGCACAATAAAGGTAGTTTTATATATATTTCTATCTACA